>QANU01066154.1:0-11539 GCA_003254905.1 Nissolia schottii | reverse complement strand
GAACTACCTCTGATTTGTTTCCTATTTACTTTTTATGTCATTTATTTACTTATTTATTTAACTATCAAATTATCAAATCCTTCACTTTATTGTTTAATTAAACGAACTCAAGAATGGTATTTTACAACTCCCTGTGGGATCGACCATACCCTATACTGCAATTGGATTCCTTTTGGAATCTGAAAGCCGTAAAGTAGGTATGTATATATAAATTTAATTTGAACGACAAAAGCGGATAGAAGCTTTCAACGAGCTTGGCATGGTTGTGACAAAACCTAAGCCGTGTCAAGATCCGAGAAAGTGGTTAAAAAGGCTTTCATCACGGTCATACCCTAGTTGTGGTTTACCGTTAGTTTTAATCGACGGTAATATATTAATCTCCAAACCCTAGCACCATCAACGTTTTCGTCGATAAGTACCGACGGTAAATGAGAAATTTTTTTTGTTACCTTGTAAACATGGTAACTGCTTATTTTCTTTGACTGTTATTGAACGAAAAAATATATAAGTAAAAACTAAATTACCGTCGGATTTAATTTATTAGTAATGGACAATAAACATATATAATATTAGAAAGTTTTGGGTTTATTAATTACAAAAACTAAAAACTAATTAAAAATAATAATAAGTACGTACATTTAACTGGAATTGAACAAAAACTAAAAAAATATTAAATGATGATCCTAAGAAGCTGGTGGCTGCTGGTCAGGCTGATCGTCCTCGGCATCGTCGGACTCAGATTCAGAATCAGAGTCGAAGCTAGGAATCTGGAATGGCGGCTCATTCTGTGCGCTGCTCCCTGCAGCTGCTGCACCGAAAATTCGCATAAAGCCCTGCATTGTTGCGGCGAGCTGCTTCATCTTGTCCTTTTGCTTCTACTGCTTCTTCTTCGTCTTCTCCTGTGCCGCCTCCCACTTCACTGTCTGCTGCTGGAGCTCCTGGTTCAACTTGAACACAGTTTCTCGGAGCTGGTCATTCTTTGCCTATGTGCTCGCAGCTGACCCAGAACCAGAGCTACCGAGGGGGTTCCCCTTGACGGCAACGGTGAGCTTTGTGCCTCGACCGTAAACCCGATTACGGTTTCGGCCACCAGCCACGCGGGTCTATATCTCCTCCTCGTCGACAGGCGGAGGCGCACTGCTACCCTCGATTGTACTTTGACTCCGCTGAGACCGAGCCTCCGTTATCGCTGCTTCAAATGCAGCCTACATAAAAAAAAGGACAATCATTATTTGACTATACTATATTTAAGTTAAAAAACCAATAACTAAGAAAATGGAAAATGTAAATAAATTAACATGCTTACATCGGTTTGCTCTGAACGTGCATCGACCCACTTCGTCTTGTCGCTCCTATAGGTGTGGGTCTCACGGAATAATTCCGCCTCGGTCGGAGGCCTCTCGATGTTTTTTTCCTGCACATCAAACACCGAACATTATTTTAATTAGCTAATTTATTAAACTGGGGAACAAAGCACAACCCACTCTGAGCGGCATGTGTAACATCCCGAATTTTTTCCCTTATGGAGATTTCGCTTAAGCCCTAATTTCGCTTAATTAAAAGCACCTTAGAGGCTATTATTTGGACTGGAAAAATTATTTAGAAAATTAATTGCTTCCAAATGCCAGTCAAATACTTGTTTCTCGATCTCGCGGAGTGCCGCAAGGTCCGTGCTAAGTTTCGCCGAAAACCGAGGTTTCGGTAGGTACCTAAGGTATCTGTGAAAATTACCCTCCGAGCAATAAATTCACGAATACCTTAACCGGACATACCCCAATGACCAGGAAAAATTGTAGATTCCCAATAGGTGTCCGAAATATTTTTGGGATATCTATTCGTGAACAAATAACGATTAAACATGATCAAAATTAATCAGATAGCTCTAGGTTATAATGAGATGCATCCCCCTGACATGTTAAATATATATAATATATGTACACCCCTTCGGTGCATTCCCCCTGATGAAAGAGAAAAGGAAGATAGATATATATATGTATGTATATATGCATAGTATGTAATAATAATAATAATTAAAATATATATATATGTATACACGTCCCGGGGGGCGTACATCCCCTGGAGAAAGAAATATATATATAGTATAATAATATAATAATCATAATCATAGTAAAACTAAAACGTAAGTCGCTGTTACGTTTACGTTATTATATATATTATATAGTATAATAGAATATAATAAAATAATATAGTATATAATGTAATATATCATATAATGTATAATATGAGATAGATAATGTCTAATACATGTACACCCCCCTTGACCCCGGACACCCCCTGGCAAGGAAGAAACAAATTATATATATAATGTAATTAAAATGGATTATGTATATTATAATGATATAATGATAATGAAAGTTAGAAAATATCAAGCACAGTGGTGCTTTTGGCTTTGCTTATAAAAGGCAAATCCTCTGAAGCTTTTGTGCTTCATTTTCCCCTTCTGAAGCAAGCTGCTCCGTTAGCAGCTCTGTTTCTTTCTTTAATTGTCCCTTTCGTGCACATCGCGGAAGCGCTACCGGACTCCGAAAAAATAGGATGAATATACCCAAGCGAAGAGGATACTTTTCTCTTCGTTTCTACCGGTTCAGAATTTCGTTTCGAGGTGGGTAATCCTAAGCCCACTGTCTATGTGGTTTAAATTCTTACCTGTATAAATGCCTGTTTGTATATTTGACTGTAGAACTGCTAGGTAGTATTTTGGGGGGTAATGATGTAAAAAGGGTTTTGTGAACGATGGAGAAATGAAACACGTAACTGTACTACTTGGAACCCTAGGAACAGTGAAGATTTGAGAACTGGAGTTTCGGGAGGCGATTTTTAGAGTTTTCATTCGAATACGGAAGGGATTCAGTCGAATGAAAGCCAAAATGAGCTTTCCTTCGAATGAGTTCCTCAGCAGTCGAATGAGGCGAATTTTGGGGAATTCAATCGAATGAATTCTCTAGCATTCGAATGAAAGGATGCCGAGGGAATTCAGTCGAATGAAAACCCCTTTCAGTCGAATGACAGAACTTCGAGGGATTTCATTCGAATACCCCAGTAAGTATTCGAATGAATCCTGGCAGAGTTGAGACTTTAGTGTTTCTAAGGGATCCAATGAGTAAGGTTAGGCCATATCTATGTATTTAAGCATGCATCATGAGGAAGGGCTGTCGTAAGAGTTAGGACGACCTTAGATAATTAAAAGATCACGTTGAAATTTAATAAAGATCATAATGGAACCCTAGGAAATAAAGAAGGTTAGGAAGGTCCCGACCCCAGTTGGTATGATAGACCATAGTTAAGGAGTCTAGTTATATGATTAGGAAACCCCTATTCTCTTGGCAAAGTCTTACAGACACGCCCCTCGCCAATTTGACAAGACGAATTGGTTACGAGCAACACAGGTAAAGAGACCTGATAACGGTATGAGAAACGGGCATAGGCCCACACATGCAAAGCAGGCATAGGTCTGTACGAATGATATGATAACTAAGGGATCCCACTAAAAGAGGAAAATAAAATCGGATCGAGTAATAAGGCCGATCTAAGCGCGTCCATGCCTGATCATTCATAGGTCTGATCCCTCGCCATTCCAAAGGGGGTGGTTGCACTAATTGTATTCGATGTTTACCTCCTATGAGCCTTACGTGGTTAGCTACCACACCGGTAAAGAGCGTCGCCGGGTCGATACAATAGTGGCAAAAAGAGGTTGTAGTCCGAAGCAACGGCTACAAAGGTGCGAAGGACCAAGTAGGACGTAGCCACAGAGCGCATAAGAGATCCCCAAATTCCCTCATGCACTATATAATTAAATGTATGAATTGATGATTGATGATATGATGATGAGTATGTATGTATATCTGCTTAAGCATTATGTATACTTGTTTATGCATTATGTATCGTCAAGGGAACGACCCAAGACGACTATTATGTCTTTAGCAGTAACGTAAAGTTAATGAGCACGAGAACCTAGATAAGAAAGACTAGATCCCCCAGTCACCTAGTAACATAGATAAAGCCATTCAGGACTTAGACAAAGATAATAATCAGTAGGATTTTAGTATGCATGACACTTAGAGGTTTTCCTGGGTGACCTGGAAGATAACGGAGTAATGAACGATAGAGAACGCGAGGAACTCCCACTGAGAACGAAAAGTTCTCACCCTCACTCGGTTATGGGTCCAGGTACGCAAAACGAAGGGATCGACGAATGACCGCAACAGGGTGATTACCATCGGAGCCAAGTGAAGATGTCTGCAATAGGTGGATTGATATTTTGTACTAAGATTTATGACTCTTGTTAATTGTTTGTGTAATTAATTATTAATAAGCAATGTGTAATTATATGTTGGACCTTGATTGTGGTTATATGTATATTTATACTCCTCCAGCTTATCACTATCTTAACTGCTAGATATGTTAGCGTTTGTATATGTATGTTTCCTTGATCACACACGGCTCCTAGTTTGCAAATCAATATAGTAAAAGAGTGATTTTAAAATGGTCCATATTTTCAAGTAAGAAATATTTTCCAAGCTAAAAGTAGGGGCTAAAAGTAACCCAACCAAAGCAGAAAACAACCTAGTGAGCATTGTTTACTACGTACGGGTAAACAGTTAGCTAGGGGTATTTCAGGCACCTGGAATGGTGCTGTGGTTTCCTGGATGAGTTGCTGAGTGGGTCCCGCGGAGGTTCCCTAGAGTTGCTGAGTGGTTCCATGGAGAGTTGCTGAGTGGTTCCATGGAGAGTTGCTGAGTGGGTTCCGTGGAGGTTCCCTAGAGTTGTAGAGTGGTCCCTAGAGTTGCTGAGTGGTTCCATGGAGAGTTGCTGAGTGGGTTCCGCAGAGGTTCCCTGGAGTTACCGAGTGGTTCCCTGGAGAGTTTCTGAGTGGGTTCCGCGGAGGTTCCCTGGAGTTACTGAGTGGTTCCCTAGAGGGGGTTTTCAAGGTCCCCTATATTCCAACAAGCACTTAACAGGAGAGTTTATGTGTGTTATTTATGATAACATGCATCATGAGAACTAGAGGTTAATCACGTAAAGTTTAAAGAGCATAATTGAACCTTAGGGAATCAGTATGTAGTTATATGATAGTAGGTATCTCTCTTGGCAGAAACGCCCCTCACCAGTCCCCACAAAGGGGTGGATTGGTTAATGATGAGGAATGAAAAGAAAGAAAGAAAGGAATGAAAAGAAAGAAAGTAAAGAAAAGATGAATGAGAAAGGGTGACGTCACGCCTACGAAATGATGATGATGTAATGATGATGATGTATGGGACTCCACTTGGTTATGTCATAGGGCCAACCCCTCGCCTCCCACTAGGTGGACGGTTATCTCTATTGATGATCGGAGACGGAACATTAGTTATCCGCGGTGGTTCGCAACCACTCAGGTTATAGCGTTGCCTGGTCGACATCAATCAGAGGACAGAAGCAGGTTGTATATGTTTGGCCGCATCTACATGAGTGGGGAAAACTCGGCGTGGCCCTGGTCCATTAGTTAGCTGGGAGCCGTTACAGCCTCGGTCCATTAGTTAGCCGAGAGCATGGAAAGCAGGATGCGTCCCGGTCCATTAGTTAGCCTGTACGCATAAAAGAGTTTCAAAGTTCTCATGCATAAAGAATGAAATGAATGAATGTGTAATGATGTGACGAATGAGTATATGATAAATGAATATGTGATGAACAAGTATGTGATGCATAAGTATAGGATAAAGTATGTAAGTATGTGTATGAAGTAAGTACCGTCAAGAGAACACTCGAGACGGCTATGTATGTACGCAAGAAAAGTAAATAAGCACGAGAACCTAAATAAGAAAGATTAGTTCCCCTATCACCTAGTAAAGTAGATAAAGTTGTTCAGGACCCTAGGCAAAGATAATAACCAGTAGGATGTTAGTATGCATGATCACTTAGAATTCCCTGAACGGCCTGGAGGATACCCGAGAAATGAAGTAATAGGTAGAGCTAAGAACCCCACTGAGGACTAAGTATTCTCACCCCCACTCGGTTATGGATCCAACTGGACACATCAAGGAAAGCGACCCAAGGGACGCATGGTAGGCGACAGAGAGCTGTAGATCAGAGCTGGAGCGAAAGGACTACGGTCGCGCTAAGGCGACAAATATTTTGTACTATGTTGTATGACTTTTATATTTTTGTGTAAATATTTATTATTAAGACAAATGCGTAATTGTGTTTTGGGACCTTGATTGTAACTATATATATATATATATATGTATACTCTTGCTTTCCATATTCCACTATGATCTCTCCCTAACTTGTGGTAAACGCTAGCGATTATTTTTATATGTTCTCTTAATCACACATGGCTCCTAATTTATAACTTGATAAGCATGTGAACGAATTTTCAAATTTGTCCATATTTTCCATAATCAAGTATTTTCAAAAAGGTAAAAGTAAGGGCTAGAAGTAACCCTACACAACGAATAACAACCCTGTGAGCATTGCTTACTACCATGGAAGTGGGCAGTTAGCAGGGGTGTTACAACTATTCCTGAACTAGTCAATCTCGAGATAGTTGATACTCTGATTAGTTGTCCCGAGATGTGATGAGGAATGACATGTCGTGCATTCTTGTCAACCTCGGTACCAAAAGTTGTAAATCACGACTAAGTTAAGTCCGTAACAGTATATATAGCCTTGCACCGTGAACAAAATGAATATCATGACCCTACCCCCTACCATACATGTAACATCCCACTTTTCCCTTAGCAAGGATTTCACAGGAAAACTACCAGTAGAAACCCCCGGTATAGGTTAGAAATATATAAAGGCCTGAGTCCTTAGGACAGAAGTGTCTGTAGAAACTTTTCTGTTTAGTTTTTCGAAAATCTGAGGACACTTAAAAGATTTCTCTTGGTCCTTAGAATTTGAGGGAAAAATCAAACTGTCGAAAAAACGCGGTTCTGCTGGGTTTCGGACGATTCCGCAGACACTAGAACAGTCCCGTTTGGCCCCGTTTAGCCAGTAGAGCTGAGCAGAGAGGGCCTCAAGTCTTTGAAAACCCTACCTTATGGAGGGAAAGATTACAAAATCCCTATAATGAACCCCAAAACCTCCTGAGGGAGAATAGGCGAGAACAGGCGATCGCAGAAATGCAAGTGGAACTGTGGTCTGCGGTCACGAGAGCTCAACAATGCATCAAAGGTATCTGTGAAGAATACTCCTCCAGAGAAAAATTCACAAATGCCTTGAGTTGACCTCAATTTTATGTCAAGGTAAATTAGGGGATCGCGGCGGCAAGCCCAGAATATTTTTCGGACGACCGTGCGCGACGCACCGGGACTGCGAGTGACCAAACACGAGCGAAACGGGACCGGGAGAGACCCACATCTGCATTCACCACGTGATGGCACCAGATTTTTTAGGAAAAATATTAAAATAAGGGTAACTATTCATTGATGTGACCCGATGTGACCTTATAATTATCCAAAACAATTAATTAATTAAGTAATTAAATTAGAAAGGGCAAAATGATAATTTTGGCCAAAATTTGTGGACCAAATTGCCCTCAAACCCACGGCCTCCCCCTCTATAAATAGCCCCTCATTTTCATTCATTCTCACATTTCTCTCACCTCTCTCGAAACTCTGCCGGAAAAACGTTCAGTCCAAAAACCCCGATAAAGCACTGTCAAGAACTGGGAGCTAGTTGAAGAACTCAACACTCAGGGAACCCTCATCTCCATAGCCATCTCTAATCCTCTCTAGGGCTCTAAGAAGGTGGGTAATCCTAAGCTTGCTCACCTCCTTGGTGGCCTATGTGCTTGTGTGCTTGTATGTTCCTATTATGCTTTATGTTAGAATTGTATGTTAGGGCTCGGTAGAGGACTTTTCTATGTTTCCCTATGTTTTCTAAGCTAGACATAATTGTATGGTGATGGTTGGAACTTGTGGTGAAGCCCAAGAAGTGGCCACGGTTATGGTTTAGAGGAACTACAAGAAAGCAAACGAGGAACCTGAGTCACGCCCAGAGCGCTGAGCGGCCTGGGACTTAACTCTTAGAAAACTGTTTTCAAACTGATCCGTGACTGGGGTGACTCCAGGAACCGCTGAGCAGCCCCATTGGACGCTGAGCGGTACCACTGGACGCTAAGCGGCTTCAACAGGCGCTGAGCAGCCTAAACCGTGGTTGCTTCATGGGAACCGTTTTATGAAAGTTTATGAAAGTAAAGTTATGAAAGATATCTTATGCTGCCTGGTTCCAACACTCCTATGCCCGAATGACTTATATTTAGATTATGACGTGATTATGTGATTATATGCTTATGTATTTGAAAAAGCATGTATCATGAGGATAGATCACTAGAGGTTGTTGCTTAATGAACGCTTAACGAATGAAGATGATAATGAAATATAGGAACAAGAGCATTATGGAAAAGATAAATGTGCATATGGTCAATGTGATGCATGACATGTTATAAATGAATGATGATACGGTCCCCTTCTGGCTTAGCCCAAAGGAAGGCGGCCCCTCACCACCCAGTAAGGGGGTGGAGTCATGTGTCCTCGAGGAACAGGCAGAAAAGACAGGTCGTACATCGCCATGCGGGTCGACGGGCCCGGGGTGTACGTGGGAGTGTGAGCCATGAAATGATAAGATACCGTGCCCAAGTGTGCATGATGAAATGATACGATACCATGCCTGAGGGGGTGATGAACGAGTCTCATGCATTGATACCGTACCCCATCGGCTGATGACCCCCTGCATAGATACTATGCCCAGAAATGTGCATGATGAACGATACCATGCCCAAAGGTGTGCATGATGACCACCCGATGCCTGGAAAGCACAAGGTGGAATGTTTCCCGCCCAACATATGCGTGATGACTAGTTGTGTCTGTCAGCATACATGTATATGTGGTTATGTTACGACGGTTAGGAACAGAAAGCACGAGAACCTAGATAAGAAAGACTAGTTCCCCTGATCACATAGTAACATAGATAAAGTTGTTCAGGATCCTAGGCAAAGATAATAATCAATAGGAGTTTAGTATGCATGATCACTTAGAGAGCTCCTGAATGGCCTGGGGGATAACCGAGGAAATGAACGTTAAATAGTGCTAAGGAACCCCACTGAGGACTAAGTGTTCTCACCCCCACTCGGTTATGGATCCAGGTGTGCACAGTGAGGAGATTGACCCAAGGGACGTATGGTAGACGACGGAGGACTGCAGCAGCTTGGAGCCGGAGCAAAGCGACCACGATCGCGCAAGGACAATAGATGTTTTGTATTATGCTCTATGACTTTTATACATTTTGTGTAAATATCTAGTATTAAGGCTATGTGTAACTATGTTTCGGACCTTGGTTGTAATTATATATACACATACTCTTCCTGTTTTACTTCGGTTATATGATAGACGCTAGCGACTGTTGTTATTTGTCATCTTAATCACGCACGGTTCCTAGTTTATAACTTGACAAAGCACACGAACGATTTTCAAATTGGTCCATATTTTCGTGTAAGAGATATTTGTAAAGGTAAAAGTAAGAGCTGAAGGTAACACGACACAACGGATAACAACCCTGTGAGCATTACTTACTACCATGGAAGTGAGCAGTTAGCAGGGGTGTTACAATACTCATACTTGTGAATGCTACTCGATCTAAATTTTGAACCATACTAAATAGGATATCTATATATATATATATAGATGATTTTACTCCTAATTTTCATTATTTACTATTTTTTAATTTATTTTATGGCATGTAATTAATTATCTCTATATAAATATATAATTTATTACACGCTGATTGAACCTCTAGTTGGACCAATTTAATCAATGAATCTCTGAACCAGTGCCTTAACCGACTCCATGCTCGGTCCGATTTAGAAAACCTTGGTTATGGGTGATGATTCCTATACAAGCATTACGTGGCAAAGAGAATGATATGACTTTCTTAAACTATAGTCGTTGATTTGTTTGGTGTCTTTGGCCTTAGACTTTAGATTTGTTGGCCTTGGTTTGGATAGAGAATATGCAATTGCTTCCCGCATACAACATAGGATGGATTATAGTTGTGTTGTCTACACACGTCGTACTACTGTTGCTGGTTAGCAATTGTGATGAGTCATTTTCTCCTTCTATATGATCAAGTTCTCCCTTGATAATTTAAATAAATATTTGGATTTTTTTTTTAAGATTATTTAGAGACTTTTTAGGAGGTGTCTCATCCAGATGAAGTTGCTTGACTTCATGAACTTCGTTAGAGTTGACTTGCATTCTCATCCCTTATGATGCATTTGGCGATGCTTCTAAATGACTTCTTGCCAAGAATGTAGCCAATGGAGATGCAAGACCAGATCATATAATATCCTTCTAGTGCTTCAAGAGACCATATGAGTTGTGTTGTAATTAGTTCGAAGGTGCTGAATTAATGATTCAAAAATAAATGTAATATGTTCTACATACTTGTACAAACAAGTTAGTCCTTACAAAAGATTTTTATGAGTACAATTTGTTGTTCATCAAAATTAGGGTTCAACCATAGCAAAAAATACTAGCTAGAGCTATGATCTCCTCAAGACAAGTTAATGTCTTCAACATTTCTAGTGATCTAAAGGGTGTTGGAGCAGACACTGGTCACCTGCTGCTACTTAAGTACACCCCAGACTGTTGCTTAGGTACCTCTTACGCGATCTGAACCACAGGTTACCCCTCAATGTTAATTCAACGATTTGGATTCAAGGTGTGTCACGCATGTTCTACTCATATGAAGTCTTCTGCCTAACTCATATTAATCCTAACTTGGTAAACCCATTTAATAATCAATAGGCCTAAAGTTATCAAAAAGCTTTTTTAACCTAAAAGGGTAAGCTATAGACTTTGAGAAAAGGACTATTATACACAAGTGGTATTATTACTTTTATTTGGAAATTATTTCGATACCCCATCAAATTCAAGAGCATTGATACTCTATAAATATTTATGACTAAGAGTTAACCATGTGTTCCTATTAAACCTAAAAGAAAATCATGATTATTGAAATATAAAATGGTATCGAAAGAAAACTTATTTACTATTATTATTTATATTCATTATTATTAGTGGTAGTATTACTATTACTATGTAAAACATATTATATTAATAGGCTTTTTAGCCTATTTAAAAAGCCTTTTGCTAACTATTTTTATTGTCTTATTTAAAAGTCTTTTTTTCCTATTTAAGTGTAGATTCTTAAGATATTTAAAGACATTACTAAATCAGGTAACGTATTCCACTGAATCATTCCTTTTTTTTTTTAATTATCGATTTAAGCTGTCTCATAAAACATGTTTCTAACGCTATGCATCCAGAAAGAAGCACTTATTTATATCCAAGGAGTGTCCCATTATCGACCACGCCATTTGACGCGTCCCACGTTGACATGCGGCTAAATCAACGAAGAATGACTTGACTTAAGAATTCAGTGTATATATGGAAAGGGTATGACAAAACGGTATGGCCTCTACCATATGGAGTTGCAAAAAAGACAAGACGACAATGTGTGAGATATCAACTACAAGTAAGTA
>QANU01066140.1:0-12714 GCA_003254905.1 Nissolia schottii | reverse complement strand
ATGCAATGTTCCACATATATCACATATCAGTCACATCAATGGTTGTTGGAAACTGTGGGCCCCATGATAGTTTTCGTAAACATTTGTTTCCTGGTTCAGGGTAGCTCGGTGACCTAGAGTTTCCTGGGTTATTTAATACCCCTAGGAACTCCCGGTACACTTTGTCACCCCTGTCCAGGTCTCCAAGCCACATACTCTATTTTTTAAAACCATTTTCCAAAATCCTGCTTCTGACCGCTCAGCGGACCCTTTTGCCGCTCAGCCCCTGAAGCTGGCCAGGCCGCTCAGCGAACCCTTTTGCTGCTCAGTGATGAAAGCCAAATAGCACTTCCTTTACTCTTGACACAGCTTTGGTTCTGTCACAACCGTGCCAATTTCATAGAAAGTCTATTGTTTGCGCTTTGTGTTGCTCAAATTAAATTTATATATATATATATATATATATAATTTACGGCTTTCAGATCCACAAAGGATCCAATTGCAGTATAGTCAGGTATAGTTGAACCACAGAGAGTTGCAAAATTACCATTCTTGAGTTCATTTAATTAAACAATGGAGTGAAGGATTTGATATGTTGATAGTTAAATAAATAAATAAATGACATAAAAGTAAATAGGAAACAAATCAGAGATAGTTCCAGAGCTTGTTGGGAATTTTAATCACATCATAGTTTCATGCATCCAGTTACTTATTACATAGAACTATCAATTGATTGCCCGCCACCAGTTCTTAACTTGTCATCACTTTCGCGCATGACAAGATCACAAGTTTCCCTTGTTAAACTGTCACTTTCGAACACAAGATGTACGCCAGCATTAATCCAGATGTTAAAACGGCTAACCTTTAGTCCAATTACGGCAACAAGATTAGATGAAATGATTTATATCCGACTCTAATAATTGTAACTTTCGTTCACAACGTTCAAGTCTAGAATCTAGTTAACATAATGATGTTGATCTTAACTTGGTTATGATTTAATTAGTATAACTGTCGTTCATACAACTAAATCCCAAATCAAGAATCAAAACATTAAACAAAAACTAGCCTTAAGTGCAAAACCATTCAAGCAAATCATAAGAAAAGGATAGATTCATATGTAATAGTTACATGGATACAAGCAAACTACAATAATGACCAAAATCCCAACAAAAAGAGGATTAGGAATCCATCTTACAAGAGTATCTCGGAGGCAAGGTTTAGGCGCTTACCATGACACGTACTCACGCTATCATGTCCATGCCTTCGCTGAGCTTCCTCGATCTCCGGCTCCTTCACAAGCCTCGTCTTTGTTCCTAACCTAACCTAAACTAAACTAAGCTTTAAAGTACAACAAAATGTGTAAAAGAATGAAGTTGTGGGGGAGGGGGAGAAGAGATTTGAAGAGATGGATTCAGAATGGCATGGCCTCCTCTATTTATAGGCAAAATTTGGGTCCATCACTCAGCAATTTTGATGGCTCCGCTGAGCGATTAGAGCTGTATCGCTGAGCAGCGGCGCTTAATCGCTGAGCAGTTGTACTTTATACGTGGAGTAATAAATGCTCTAGCAGCTTTTTCAGGGCGGCGCCGCCATCCAACCTGGCGCCAGCCTGGAACATTAAATGCGTCGGTGCAAGTGGCCACCGACGTCCATCCGCTGAGCGGCCCCTTTGAAACATTAGTTAAATATGGGGAATTCATTAGTTAAATCTTTGAAACATAAATGAATAAATGCCTTTTTAAATGGTGAAAATTGTGTGTTTTGGGCATTTAACACTCAGCGCCCTGGAGCTCGTGAGTTCGTAAACATTCTCCACCTTGCCAGGTTCCAGCCCTAGGCCGCTCAGCGATTCATGAGTCTGCTCAGCGGTCCCTTTTGCCGCTCAGCGGTCTAGGCGCAACCTGAACCACCTGCTTTCCTTTCATGCTTTCATTTGCCATGGCTACTTCTTGGGGTTCCTCCCACATGTTCCAACAATCATAAAACTATCTAGTCCAGGTCACAAGACCCTTCAGAATCATCTCCTAAGTCCTAGTATAGCATTTCTAACATAATTTATCATGAGGCATACAAGCAAACATAAGCCACCAAGGGGTGAGCAAGCCAAGTTTACCCACCTTATTTAGAGGCTTTCAAGGCAGATTGGATGATGAGAGAGTTGGGAAAGAGCGGTCCTCCGCGTGCAGAGCTTCTGCCTGGCTTCCATTCGATTTTCCCTCGGTTCTGACGGTTCCTGTTGGCTCCGGGCTTGCTCTGACACCTCCGAGCTCCTCTTGGTTTCTTCAAGCTTTCCTTAGGTTTTTGAAGGGATTTTCGTGGGTTAGGGTTAGGGGATTCCTGGAGGAAGTAAACTGGGTTTAGGGCAGGCGGTGTCTAGATCTCCGGTTTGACCGAACAGCAGTCGATCGGGCAAAACGACAGAGTTCTGGCAAGATTTCAATTTTTCTATGTCATTTTCAGTTTTGGGGAGGGGGTATTTATAGCCCAAGGCTGAATGCCCATTTTACCATTTTACCCTTGGCAAAAATTACCAAAATGCCATTATAATTTAATTTCCTAATTATTTAATTAGTTTGGGTAATTATGAAGTCAAATCAAGTCACATCAATGAATATTTAATTATTTTCCTTGGAAAAGCTGAGTAATCACGGGGTCATCTCCCATGTGGGTCCCACGCAGCCCCATTTCGCTTGTTTCCAGTTGTTCGCAGTGCCGGTGCGTAGCGTACGGTAGTCCGAAAAATATTCCGCTTATATCGTTGCAATCCTCTAATTCCCCTCCACCTAGAAATGTGATTCATTCAAGGAATTTGTGAATTTTTCTTTGGAGGTATATTCTTCACAGATACCTTTGGCACACCGTTGAGCATCGGTGACGACAAACGCCACTTCAGCTTGCATTTCTGCGACCGCCTAGTCCTCCTAATGAGGTTGTGGGACCAGTCCAAGGTATTTGAAACTTTTCCCCGGTACTAGTGGGGTTTCCAGGGACTTGGGACTCTCTGCTCCATTCTACAGGCTAAACGGAGTCGTTCTAGTGTCTGCAGAATCGTCTGAAAGTGAGCGGAATTCCGTCTGGCTGACGTTTTAGGTTTTCTATCCAATCCTAAAGGTCAAGGGGAATCATTTGAGTGTCAGCAGAATTTTGAGAAACTAAACAGAATAATTCCTATAGACACTCGTGTCCTTCGGGCTTCAGACTTTTACCTTCCTAACGTATCCAGCGTTGCCAACGTTTTTGGGCATCCTTTCTTATCTCTAAGCTCTCTGGTATTCTATACTACTTTTATCCCTTCTAGATTCTCCCTTTTCACCTTAATATCTTAAGGTTATCGTTCCACCCTCAATCGATCCTGATTCCATATTCTCTTTTCTTCCCTCGTACACTTAGCACCTCTTCCTTCTCAAGCTCAATACACTTTTCTTTGTCCTCCAGAACCTAGCCTTTCATACTTCTCTAGGTGAAACCTAATTTGCATCAGCCACTCTCACACTTAATCCTCTTGATCTTCCTTCAATCTTATTACACTTAGGTGTATACTTACATCCTTATTTATGCTCCTACCTAGTTCTTAACCCAATTTATATTCTGTGCATGTATCCTCCTTAAAGACTTATTTACTCCGCTTCCACGCTTAACCCGACTTTATATCCTTTCCTATACTCTTCTTTTACTTCTCTTACCTTCCGCCCTTGAAATCCCCAACACTCAGCTTCTCGAGCTTTTACTTCCCAAACAGAATACTCCTAAGCACTCCTACACTCTTATCAGTTACCTAGTCTCTCGCCTTTTTCCCGCACCTTCTTCTAAACTGATTCCTGCAGGGCTGGGGAAAGTCGCCATCTCCTCTAGTTCTACCAGACGCTTCCTGGTTCAACCTTCTCTTCCTTTTTGTCTCCCTCGTTGCTTGCTTCAGCCAGCTTTCTTGCTGACCTCGCCTCTCTTTACTTTCTAGCTGTCCACGTCTGCTCAATAAGCCTTATTTTTCCCCTTCGAAATTCCAAAGCCTAACTCCCTACATCTGGCACTTCTCCACCCTAGCCACACAGTCATAGGCGTCCCGGTGCTTAATGGACCCCTGTAGTTCACGCTTTCAGCCTCTAAAAGGGTTTGCACACGAACTTACTAAGCGAAGCCTTTGCTAAGGGAAAACTGGGATGTTACAACAAACACTAGGTTGCCTCCCAGGAAGCGCTTGTTTTACGTTGTTAGCTTGACTCCTGTTTCTTTTTAGTTCCCTTCTTCATCGTGCAATCACTTGCCATGATAGGATTCTTTTGGATTGGGTTCCATATTGGCCGTAAATCTTCCTTTTTTCAGATCCGCCAAATCAGTTGCCAATTACCCTAATTGTATCTCCAAACTTCGAATGGTGGTTTCATTGTACTTTTGATTTAACATTGTTTGCTGCATGAATTGGTTCAATGTTTCCTCCAGTTTGGAACTTTGATACATCGGCTGTTGATTCTGAAATGGTCGAGATGGTTGGTACGGCAGTTGTTGAGGAACCTTGTACGACGGTCCTGCTTCTTGCCTCCATGGCTGGAAATTCTGTTGGCTGGACCCCCTTTGAAAATTATTCTGGTAGGGCGACCTCTGCTGGTTTTCAAGGAAGTTGACTTCTTCCTCCCTGAAATGACAATTAACAGACGGGTGGTCACCTGAACAAATATCACATTGAAATACCTGCTGCCTTTTTGAATCGCGAGCTTCTCTAAGTTGTTTTGGCAGCTCGTTTAAGGTCTTTTTCACCTCGTCTATTTGTTGTTGAAGCTGCTTGTTCTGAGCGGGTATGGCATCGTTTGCTCCTAATTCAAGCATGCCTCCTTTCTTGGGTGGTCCTCTGTGGTACTGGCCTTGTTGATCAGTCAAGGCCATGGAATCAATAATGGAAATGGCTTCCTTCGGTGTTTTGGACATAATTTGTCCACCGGCTACTGCATCAAGCATAAGTTTGTGCTGTTGTTGGAGTCCATTGCGAAAGATGTGTATCTACGTTTAGCATCAAACTCGTGATTTGGACATCTCCGCAGCATAGGCTTGTATCTTTCCTAGGCCTCGCAGAGGCTTTCTCTAGGTGCCTGCCCAAAAGTGGAAATAACAGTTTTTAAATCCATATATTTGGACTGGGAAAAATACCTTGCACAGAACTTCTCCTCCAACTGATCCCAGTGAAACAAAACATGTTGTGGTTGGTCCAGCAAACACTCTTTAGCTTTTCCAATCAATGTCAGGGGAAACATCCTTAGGAATATTGATTCTTCATCGGCTATAGACATTCCCACGGTCCTACAGAGTTCGTAAAACTTTGTCAAATGAGCGTACGAATCCTCATGATTCAAACCTGCAAAAGAATTAGGATACATTAATTGTACCAGACCAGGTTGCATTTGAGGTGATCGTTGAGCTCCGATGGTTCTGCTCATTCTGATGATGTTCCTAGGGGTGAAGTTTACGAAACCCCTGTTGTCACCAGCTCCTGTGTTGTCAGCCATGGTTTCTTCTTGGTTGTTTTCTGAAGAGATTGATGATGAAGTTGCTACTTCTTATCCTTGCCTTTGTTTGGCTAGTCGTTTGTTTTTCTTTTTACTGTTGATCTTCCTTGAGGTTGCCTCAATTTCAGGGTCAAATAACAATTGATCTTTGGAAGCTTTACCTCGCAATAGCTAAGAAAAATTTACACTTGCCAATAAGATTAGAACAAGAAAGTTTATAGATAAAAGAACATAATAAGAAACTATACAGTAATTTACAACTATTCACAATTGCTTAATTAAGCAAAACTCAAGCTATGTATTTATGACGCAACTCCTGGGAGGCAATAGCGCCAATTTTGTTGAAAGCCTATTTGCATTCTCCAATTTTGACACAGTTCCAGTTCCCCGGCAACGGCGCCAATTTTGTTGAAAGCCTACGACAAGCTTTTCTTTGACGCAGTTCCCCGGCAATGACGCCAATTTTGTTGAAAGCCTAATTGCATTCTCCAATTTGACACAGTTCCAATTTCCCGTGCCAATTTTGTTGAAAGCTTATTTGCTCTCGTCGTTTAAAATAATATATCCTTCTTTACGGCTTTCAGATTCTCAAGGAATCCAATTGCAGTATAGTCGGGTATAGTTGTATCCACAGAGAGTTGCACAAATACCATTCTTGAGTTTGTTAAATTAAACAATGAAGTGAAGGATTGGTAAATTGTTTGATAGTTAAATAAGTAAATAAATTAAATGAGATGAAAAGTAAATATGCAACAAATCAGAGGTAGATCCGGAAGCTTGTTGGGAATTGAATCATATCATAGTTTCATGCATCCATTTACTTAGTACAATAGAATTATCATTTCATTCATTGCCCGCCACCAGTTCTTAACTTGTTCATCGCTCTTGCGCATGAAAAGATTATCAGGTTTCCTTTGTTAAGTTGTCACTCTCGCACACAAACTTAACAAAGTACGCCAGCGTTATTCCAGATTTTAAAACGGCTAATCCTTCATTCCAGTTACGGCAACAAAGAATTAGATGAATTGATTTAGTTCTTAACTTACGATGCCGCTCTCGCGCGCAATCAAACAGTTTAGAATCATGCTTTAGGTAGCAAAGCTAAAACAAGCATTAGGTATAAAATCATTCAAGCTAATCATAGAAATTGATAGATTCATAATGCAAAAGTTACATGGATACAATCATGCTACAATAATCATCAAAATCCCAACAAAAAGAAGATTAGGAATCCATCTTACAAGAGCTAATCTCGGAGGCAAGGAGATGGACGCTTACCATGACATGTTCTCACACTGTCATGACCACGTCCGTCGTGCTTCCTCGATCACTCCTGGCTCCTTCACTGGCCTCCTCTTTGTTGCTAAACTAAACTATGCTATGAAGTACAAGTGAAATGGAAGAGAAATGAATTCTTGAAGGAGGAAGAGATGTATGAACTATGGATGATGCTCCGGCCTTCCTCTATTTATAGGCAAAGTTTGGGGTCACCACTCAGCGGTAAAGTACCATCGCTGAGCGGTTTAGGCTTTTCCGCTGAGCGATAAATGTAAATCGCTGAGTGGTCTAGTCTTCTCCGGCGGCTACAGGCTGTCGTAATTTTTGCAGGGGCGGCGCCAGCTGGCGCCATTAATGTGGCAGTTGCAAGTGGCTCCACCGCTGAGCGATAATGTCCAACTGCTGAGCGATCTTTATCGTTTTGCGCGCTAAGTGGACTGCTTATACCGCTGAGCGGCCTGCTTCTGATTTTGTTTTTTCCTTCTTTTGCCATTTTTGCCCTGTTGCTCCATTCTTTATGAGATTATTCTTTAATTGATATGCTTGCATCCATCTTTAGAATATATTATAAATCCTACAAAAGTGGGGAATTCAATTAGATAATTCTTTAAAACATAAGCAAATAAGTGCCATTTCATTAGGTCAAAATTGTGTAAGTTGGGCACTTATCAGTCGGCTGGGGGTGTCTCCGGGGTATCCGGAAAGTCTTGGTGAACTGTGGATGGACCTGCCTCGGCGCCATGAGCGCGGGGCGCAAATGGTCTACGGTAGGCAAAGGAGACTCACTTCCTGGCGCCTCGACGGTAGAGTTGTCGTGGAGGTCATGGCGTCCAAGAATTGGGGTCTATCTCTAAGTCCTTCTCGTATGGTGGAGGCTCCTCTACGTCAACGTCTATGAGGATGGGATCGTCAGCGGATGATCTGGGTCTTGTGGGAGCTGCTAGGGCTACTCTCAGAGGGTTAGGGTAGTCCACAATGAGGTACGTCCATACCTCCGCCTCGTTCCCTGTCTCCGGATCTCCATGTCTAACCTTGCTGTGGAGAAACCTCCGCTTCTTCGGCGGCTGGCTCATCGTTCTCACCTGAAGTCATAAGCAAGTGGGGGTGACAACGTGTGGTCCTCAGTGAATAACTATAGGCTGGTGGGGTTTGGTTTACTCAATTATGCTCCAGGCTACTCAGGAGATCTCTAAGTGGTCATGCATCTAGACTCCTTACTAATTATTATCTTTCCTATGATTGTGAGCAGCTTTATCTAGTTACTAGGTGATAGGGATCTCTAGTCTTTACTTAACTAGACAATTACTTTGGTTATCTTGACTCATAATATACTTAGACTGTCTCGTGCGTGTCTAATGGACGGCTTGCGTAACATATTTATAGTCATACACATATACAATTATCACATAGATATCATGCATGAGGGATCGGAGATTCTCTTACGTGCCTGTGGCTGCGTCCTTTTCGTTACTGGGTGCCCTCACTCCCTTGTTGACCGCGGGATTGTCATCCCCGTACAGCCACAACTGCTTGCAACCATTCAACTAATAGAATGGACGAAGTATACCCTGGTGGTAGCACTGGCAAATGAGGGCTCGCTTGTCCACGTCTGGGGGCATAGGTCACACCACTGCTGGGGGTGTGCTTTTCTGATGCCACGTCTGGGGCATATCTTTCTTTCTTTCTCTTAGATGTCCAACCTTGGAGGACATATTACTCGTCTTTTGAACGTCATGACATAAAAGCTCAAGCATTGTTCTTTTCCTTACTTTCTTTTCTCTCTTACCGGGTTGAAACCCGCGTTCAGATCACTGTCTACGTATCATAATCATAAACCAGTCCTTCTTGCTAGACTGGAAAGGGGCTTGTCAAGGTGACGTGCCAAGAGAGGGATTTCCTGTTACTAAGTCTTTTCTTCAAGGTACACCGACCTTGGGTGCCCGGGCCTTCTTAAGAGTTTACTAGTTACCTATATTCAATTATCATCTTTGGACATTATGTCGATTAACTCTAGTGGTCTATAGTTGCCCTNATAGTTCTGAACCATCCTTATCCACGTACGTCGCGCCCATGTCACAGGCCGCTCAGCGCCCTACCCTGACTCACCACCACGCAATGTCTCACGTGTGTTAGGGCTTAGTGAAGCTTCGGGCCGCTTAACGCCCTATGTGCCCGCTCAGTGCTCTGGGGCGTACTGAACCTGTAACCCAAGAGCAATTCACCATCTTTTACCACCTTTCTTCCTGAATCTTTTCAAGCTTTTTAAGACTTAACCTCACACCATTCCATCCATCACTTAACACCTAGAAGCATCCTAAGCATAACCCTGCATAACCAATCTTAACCAAACATTCTAAACATTAACATCATTCATACATAACACATATTATCACATAAACATTCAAGAACACCAAGGAGGTGAGTATTCTAAGTTACCCACTTCCTTAGAGCTTGTTGGATGATGAAGAAGGTGGGGGAGAGTAGTCCTCTAAGCACCAAGCGTCGTCCGAGCTTCTGTCGGTCTTTGGGCAACGTAACCGCGGCGCACTTGAGCAGAGGTTCAGTTAGTTCCAGAGGGAGTTTCTTATGAGAAGTTTCTGAATGGGAGTGGCTATTTATAGCCAAAATTTTCCCCCCAAAAATTACCCTTTCACCCCTTGGAAAATTTACCATTTTGCCCTTTTTAATTTAATTACTTAATTAATTAGGTAGATAAATAAGGAGTCAAATTAATGAATAGTAACCCAATTTTTTTATTATTTTTCCTAGAAATCTGATTTCCATCACTTGTGTTTTCAGATTTTGGACTTCTCTCGGTCCCGTTTCGCTCGTGTTTGATCGCTCGCTGTCCCAGTGCGTCGCGATTGGTCGTCCGAAAAATATTCTGATCATACCGTCGCGATCCCCTAATTTCCCTTAACATGGGACTAAGGTCACTTAAAGGAATTTGTGAATTTTTCTCCGGAGGAGTATTTTTCACAGATACCTTTGACGCGTCGGTAATTTCCAACAGCAGATAATCGCTATTCTGCTGTCTACGAAATTTCACGCGACGTCTTGCCCTATGTTCCTCGAAGGTTTTTAGCCTCAGAATTCCCATCCTAACCTTCCTAACTTGATTTTGAGCATTATTCTATATTTATTTTGCGAATTCTTTACTAAGGGGAAAAACGGGATGTTACATTGCACCACCTTAGAAAAATTTCAGCCACGAAATCTAAGCATAGGTTAGGACATACCTTCAAATAGTTCGGGATATGCTCGTCTCATGTCCATCTCCAGTTCCCAGGTCTGGTCTTCACAGGCTCCATTTTCCCATAAGACGCGCACCATTCGTACCTCCTTATTCCTCGTCCTGTGGGTCTTACGGTCCAAAAGCTTCCTAGGTGTCATAGGTAGAGAGAGAGATCTTCCCTCGGCTGCACCTTGTCGAACTCCAATATGTGGTCAGGAGATTCATGGTAGTTTCTTAGCTGGGAGATATGGAAGACATTGTAGACATAAGCTAAATTAGGTGGGAGAGCTACTCGGTAAGCTACTGGTCCAACACGTTAGAGAATTTGGAAAGACCCTATGAACCTTGGGCTTAGCTTTCTGACCTTAAGGGACTTGCCAATATCGGTGGCGGGAGTGATTTTCAGGAATACATGCTCACCCTCCTGAAACTCCAAAGGTTTCCTTCTAGTATCTGCGTAGCTCTTCTGGCGGCTTTACGCCGTTTGGATCCTTTCCCGAATCTGTCTTACCCATTATTCGACCTCCTTGATCTCGTCTGTACTGCAATTCCAGAACTTGGCTTCATCATTCCAGCATAATGTGGATTGGCATTTCCGACCATACAAAGCTTCAAAAGGGACCATGCTAATACTAGTCTAATAGCTGTTGTTGCATGAGAATTCCAAAATGGAGAAGTTGTTGTATGGCGTCGTAGTGTACTTTTCCTTTGGAGTACAAAAACTTTGTTCACATTCACGTGACCAGAAGAATGGCACATTCTTTCTGGTTAACTTGGTAAGTGGCAGCGTAATTTGCGAGAATCCTTTGACGAATCTTCTGTAGTATCCCACAAATCCTAAAAAGCTCCGGACTTCGGTGACAGAAGTGGGTTTTCCCATTGCTTGACTGCCTCAACCTTTCTCGGGTCAACTTCAACACCACGCTCTGACACTACGTGGCCCAGAAATTGTACTTCTCTTACACAGAACTTGCACTTGGACAGTTTTACATATAGCTTCTTGCTTCTTAGTACTTCCAACACCGTCCGTAAGTGCTCCATATGCTCATCTTTGCTATTCGAATATATCAGGATATCATCGATGAATACGATAACACACTGGTCTAAGTGCTCCCTGAAGATGCGATGCATATAGTCCATGAATATGGCGGGGGCATTGGTCAACCCAAAAGCCATTACCGTGAACTCGTAGTGTCCGTATCGCGAGCAGAAAGCAGTCTTAGGAATATCCTTATCCTTCACACGGAGTTGATGGTAGCCAGACTGTAGATCGATTCGCAAAAAAACCTTTGCTCCTTTCAACTGGTATATCAAATCATCAATCCTCGGCAGTGGGTACTTGTTCTTGATGGCGACTTTATTCAGCTGTCAGTAGTCTACGCACATCCGCATCGAGCCGTCTTTCTTCTTAACGAATAGCACTAGGGCTCCCCAGGGTGACGCACTCGGCTGAAAAAACTGATTCTCCAGAAGCTCCTCTAACTGCCGTTTTAGTTCCTGCAGCTCTATCGGAGACATACGGTAAGGCGCAATAGGAACTGGTCTGTAACATCCCAGTTTTCCCTTAGCAAAGATTTCGCATAATAAGTTCGGGTGCAAACTCTTTTAGATGTTGGAAGCGTAAACTACAGGTGTCCGTCAAGCACCAGGACGCCTGTGACTATGTGGTTAGGGTGGACAAGTGCCAGATTTAGGAAGGTTAGGCTTTGGAATCTCGAAGGGGAGGAATAAGGCTTATTGAGTAGATATAGAAATATAAGACAGTAAAAAGAGGAGTGTATGAGGGTCGAGTGAGCAAGGAAGTGGAATAACTAAGTTTAAAGAGGACATGTACACATCATATAAACGGGGTTAAGGGCGTAGGTAAGAAAACAACTAAGGTTGGAGGTATGAGTATAATCTAGGAAGGTGGAATAATAATCAAGGGTGATGAGATCAAGTTCGAGTGTGGCTGCATAATCCAATTTAGGTTTCACCTAGGTAAGTGTGAAAGGTTGGTCTCTAGAGAATAAAGGAAAATGTATTGAGCTGGAGAAGGAAGAGGTGTTAAGTGTACGAGGGAAGAGAAGAGAATATGGAATCAGGAACGATCGAGGTCAGGATGCAAACTGATAAGTGCCCAATTTACAAAGAATTGACATATTAAAATGGCACTTATCTGTTCTATTTTTAAACAAATTATGTAATTAATTTCCCATATTTTGTAGGATTTCTAATATATTTTGAAGATGGATGCAAGCAGCCTAATTAAAGAATAATCCCATAAAGAAAGGAAGAAAAGGGCAGAATTAGAAAAGAGCTTAAAAGAGAAGATTCTAGCGACAGGACCGCTCAGCGATGCACATATAATCGCTCAGCGCAAAAGGGTTAACTGCTCAGTGATAAAGACCTTATCGCCCAGTGAAGGTACGTCGGCAAGCCACTTGCACCGGCGCCATCATTGAGCCAGCTGGAGCCAGCCAATAGCCGAGTGCCACGTCAGCGCCTCCCTGCAAAAAGCTGCCGAGCATTTAATGAAGAAGCGTAAAAGTACAATCGCTCAGCGATAGTGCGCCGCCGCCCAACGATTCAGAGCTTATCGCTCAGCGAAGGTACTAAACTCGCTGAGCGATGGACCCCAAAATCTGCCTATAAATAGAGGATGCCGAGGCTCATTCGAGGCAATCCATCCAACCCCCTCCATTCTTCACTTTTTCCACATTTTCTTTGTATTTTTAAGCTTAGTTT
>QANU01066119.1:709141-792830 GCA_003254905.1 Nissolia schottii | reverse complement strand
AAGTTGTGCTTCAAATTCAACTTTCAACTGACATAAAGCTTTGTGTTGTCACTTCACTCTAAAGGGCTACCAACCATGAGGGATAAGGACATGTGAAGTTGCTTTTTAAAAAAAATGAAAAGGAAATATCAATAACGAAGAGAAAGTTTTGCTAAAAGGTAACATACATAATTTATATTGACCGCAAGTCTAAAACAACCCCTATAATTACTTTTTTTTTTCTAAAAAGTTGACTGCACTTTTAATGAAACTCAATAAAGCAGCCTGCTCCAAATCTTTCCAAAAAATCCCTCCTGATTTCAAATTTTGAATCTTCCTTTTTGATTCTTTTATACAAATGACCCAAGATCAAATTTTCTTTCTCCACCAGCAGATCCAACCGCTCCACAACTTCAACAATCCAAAAATAAAGGAAACATGAAGTTGAAAGTAAGCCTTGCATAATTATTTGTTTTTTTGTCATTCTACTATTCAACTATAGTATGTAACTATACTAGATCAACTCTTTTGTGTACTAGATCAACTCTTTTGTGTTTGTAGAAGCTAAAATAAGCAATGGGAGATCGATGAGAAGTACTCACCAATTTTTCCCAGTATTTTCACTGCATGCAATGGAATCATCTCTCTGTTTGTCCTCCATAAAGCAAAAGTAAGATTATCAATTTTCCAATTTTGATGCTATGGAAATATAATAACTATTTCATTGTTCATCAGTTAGTGTGTTTGGAAATATACTAGATCAACTCTTTTGTGTTTGTAGAAGCTAAAATAAGCAATGAGAGATCGATGAGAAGTACTCACCAATTTTTCCCGGTATTCTCACTGCATACAATGGAATGACAAAGTCTGAAGATCATCTCTTTGAATGTCCTCCATAAAGCTCAAGTAAGATTATCAATTTTTCAATTTTGATGTTATGATATCCACCAGTAAAGTCCTTTTTCGACAATGTAAATGACGAGGCTCATTATTACTGGCGGATAATATATTCGACACAATATCTGACAGAATAATATGGTGCCTACATATTTCAGTCAGATTCATCCGATGGTAATTATGAAACAATTTAAAAAGCACGGATCCATTTACCCGCAGGTTTATTCACCAGTAAATGGTAATATTTTAATAAATTTAGGGTTCGGAAGTTCGGATTTATTAAATTTATTATTTATTTTCTTTATTAAACCATAAGAACATAAGATGATGATACAATCAATCAGACTAATGAATTCATACTAGAACTCTCTGTGTGTATATATGTATACATATATAGAGAGAGACCAAAACAAAATAGCTAGGTTTTCCACGTTTTAAGATTTATTTAGCTATATAGATTTAGGGTTTATCATAGAAAATTATTTAGTCAAACGACCACGCACAATGAGTAAATTAATAATTGAATATTATGCACATTCAAGTCAACAATGCATGTTTAAAGACTAACATGTACGTACATTATCCGTTAATTTATAATTCTTGTATTATAATATGATTTTGTGAAATTATTAGTCTATGTGTAAATGGATGATAAAAGTGTACCTAGACTATTTAAAACAACATATATACATGTAATTGCTTATTAATATGACCTTACTTTTTCTTATCGATGAGAGTTCATTTGATCATTTAACATTAGGGTTTATGGTTGAGTTCTTACCAAAAAATTTGTCACATTAGCGACGGATTTATCCATCGGTACTTAATTTACCTTTGAGTGGGAAATTTCTCACCCAAATGAAACGTTGATTTTCATTTTTGGGATTACTGTCAAATTAGGTAAGCTTACAAGCAGATAAATCCACCGGTAATATTGACCACATCTTTAAATATGAGATTCTCCCCCTTTTTCCTCATTTTTTATACCATCTCCACTCTCTCCACCACCCAATAGTTGCCGCCACGCCCACCATCCCCGCCACCACTGCACCACCACAGTCCACCACATCCATGCCCCTGCCACGCCACCATCTTCACCCCTGCCACCACTGTTAGTAGTTCTAAGGTTCTAGGGTTCTACCATGGTTATCACAGTAGACGATTATCCATTGCCAAAGATTATCAGGTCTACGGCAATAGGGAATCCTCTGTCAATAGATGACCAAGTTTCTGGCAATAATAATCTAATGTCTACTATAGGATTAAATTAGTTTTTATTTAGTCGTCAGAGTCGTAGAGAAGGAAATCCTTTGCTAGCAGAAGCACAAGCAAATGACATAGTCTCTGGCAATAATAATGTTAATATTTGGCTTACAAAAGGGTCACTGTTAGAAAGAAAATTTCCCTTTTAACCTTGACATTTAAGCTTAACTATCTACTTGTTCAGTCGACAAAGTCAAAGGCAACAAATGGATTTGGTTAAAAACAGTTGGCAACATGTTCATGAAAGAGCTATGCTATTGGTGCCTAGCTATGAGACAAATGTCTAGACATTCTATCAAAGACAAAATGGCTTAAAAGTTAGGGGATATAATATATTAAAAGATTTTAGTAAAAATTTGTTGCGGCTATATAAAGGATAACACATTCAAAAGCGCAAATTTTAATTAATGGCAATGATTCTGAGATTTTAGGCAACTGTGAGGATTTAGGTCACGCTTTATAAGCGTTGACTTAAAAAAAATTGTATATATGTATGTTGCGCCTAATTTGTTTTTCTTGTGGCGACTTCCCCTGGCCCTAACGAAGTTCGGGCCACTGCATCGTATTACATAAATGGTTAATAAATAATCTAGCATTCTATCTATTAACTTTTTTAATCACATCAATGATTGAAATCACTAGGATGCCCATTAAATGTTAAAAGATGTACTAACACCATTCTCTTCATGAAAGGCATTACAATTGTTGGTATTACAATTTTTGGTATGTATAGTCTGTGATATATCTTCAAATATTATGAAATATAAACTTTTTTATCGATAAAAAAAAAATCATACTCTTACAGTTTGTTTTTTTTAATTGGTTTCAAGTGTAACGGTCAAAAAAGGATGTTAAGTATGGAATAATTAAGTGAAAAGTATATATATATATTTTGGAAGACTCATAAATTTAATAACTTAAGGTTTGTAGTCAAGATAGAACATTTAACTTACTTTTACATTTCTCACCTAACAAGGATGAGCAAAGTTGTAGGGGTGGGGCGT
Source organism: Nissolia schottii (assembly GCA_003254905.1). NCBI lineage: Eukaryota > Viridiplantae > Streptophyta > Magnoliopsida > Fabales > Fabaceae > Nissolia > Nissolia schottii. Next base: position 789,687 of record QANU01066119.1, on the reverse strand, counting down.
ACAAACGACTCGATCATAAAGAAGAGTGTGAGGATGGGGAACCTCTTAGCCTAAGTGAGATAAACGTCCTGATAACTCTCCAATTAGAGTTCTTTTTTACTTGCTAAATCATGTAACTTTTAGACATTTTAGTTGCATATTAGGTTGTATTTGCATGCATTCATTAGAATTTCACTTAGGTTGCATAAACCACAATTTAGGCATGCTAGGTGGAAATAGGTGTTTTTGAGTGTGTTTTGGGTGTAAAATGTCTATTAGAGAAGCCATGAATGATTGGGAAGCTTAGGAGTCAAGAAAAGTCAAGAAAACATGAAGACAATGCTCTAGGGAGCGCTCAAGCAATGCAGAGGATGCTCCAATGCACAGTAGAGCAGCAACAATCACACTTCGAAGAATAACACAAGTTCCTCGAGCGACGAACCTTCACGCATAAAAAAAGAGATTTCTCAAACACTTGAAGCTCCTCTATAAATAGAACATAACACTTCAACCCCAAGGGAAATAAAAGATGATTTAGAGTGAAGAGGCAACCCTAGAGAGCTAGAAGACCGAAGAAGATCCTGTTTATCTCCCTAATCAATAGAGTGTTCATTCCCTTTGAATTCTCAATGTATCTTTCTTCTTCTTCTTCCATGATTGTATTTGTTTCTATTAGCATCAACCTAATTCCCTTTAGTTAAGACATGGATTGAAACTCTCCGTCGTTTATGTTGTAAATTATTGTTCTCTATCCAATTTTGGGTGTTATTGAATTAAAGTTTACTATTCTATATCATTTGCATTATTTATATGCTTGATCATCATATAGGTAGTTTGTATCCTTGCTTGAGACAAGAGAGAGAGAGAGAGAGAGAGAGGGAGAGAGATTGCGAGATAGGACTAGGCTCAGCAAACCATTGGTTGAGCGAGACACCGAGAGGGTTTACCGTGACTTGCATGGTTGTGTGAGGGGCCAGTAGTTTAGGGCCTAACACCCTTAGAATAGGTTTAGACCTTGTAAGAGATTAGAGTGGCAGACTAAGAAGGTTATTTGACCTCGAGAAAGGCTAGTAACCACTAATCCCGACCATTAACTATCAACAATTCTCATAATTGGATAGGTTTAGTAACTAGCAAGATAGGTAGGAGAGTGAATGTCAAGTGTCCTAACGCCTCTTCCCATCTATATTCTTAAATCAAATTATTTGCATTTTTAATTAGTTTTCTTTATTTATTTTGTTTATTTTCTTTAATTCGTACAATTAATCATAAAACTCCAAAAATAATAAGCCTAGACAACTAAGAGTGCCTAAGTTGTAAAATAACGTAGTTACTCAATCTTCATGGGTACGACAACCCGGGTCCCCAAAAGAATCACTATCACTTGCTAGCACAAAGGTACATCAGGTCCAAATAACCCCATTAGTCCAAATAGTGATATCAAGCTTGGTTATAAAAGGGGGGCAAAGATTGTTGTTGAAAATAATTAAATATCTAATATTTTGGGGAAAAAAAGAAATTCAACCAAAGAAAACCAGAAATTCGATTAGGGAACAAATAAACCCTAACCAAAATAGCAATAAATATAATGGCAGAGATGAGTTAGAACGTTATACCATAAATTGTCCTTGTCATTGTTTATTTTCTCCCACTCTGAGCTATGCTCGGTGGAGAGGTGTTGATGAAAATCCTTCCAAGATTAGATGTAGGTCACCTCGACAACCCATCCACGTGCAATCATTAGAACACAAAGCAAGAAAGACTTGTTCCAAGAATTAGAATGCATAATAAAGGCTACGGAGGAAGCCTCTAGTTCGTGGCAACATAAGCAGGAGATCGAAGAAGAAGAATGAGCAGGAATAGGTATGTTTTGGTCATAATTATGAGTTGTATGTTTTGGTCATAATGGGTATGTGTAGGAGTGAACATGGGTCGTACCTAACCTGCCGACCTGCCGACCCGCCAAATCCGACCCAATCCGACCCAGGCAGGTTAGATTTGGCGGGTCGGCGGGTCAGACCCGAACGATCCGCTTAGGTAGACGGGTCGAGTCTCAGATTCGAAATCCTAAACCCAACCCGACCCGCGACCCGCCTCTACATAGCATATGTAGCTCATTCTCACTCTGTCTCTTTCACCCCGTAACCCCGCAATCCCGNATACATAGCATATGTAGCTCATTCACACTATCTCTTTCACCTCGCAACCCCGCAATACCGCGCGACTCCCCGCGACCCCGCGCGATCCCCCCCGTGACCCCCCCGCAGCCACCCCGCCGCCGTGTCTCCACTAAGGTTTGATTTATTTTCCCTAATTTAACACTAATTTTGTTTGCTCTCTCTCTCTCTCTCTCGCTCTGTGTGTGTGGGGGGGGTTCTGTGGGCTGGGGGGCTCTATTGTGGGTTGTGGGCTTAAAAAAAGCTTTTTTTTTTTTTAAAAAAAAGAGGGCAGGTCACCCGCCGACCCGCCTATACCTACCCGACCCGGGCAGGTTGCGGGTCTGGCGGGTGCACATACAAAATTTGTGATTTTTACCCGACCCGACCCGCCCGTCGGACGTCGGGTCGGGTCTGTAACACGGGCGGGTCCTACCCGACTCGACCCGTGTTCACCCCTAGGTATGTGTTTTATATAGGCTAAGGTTGCTTAGAAATTAAGTTGGGCCCAACGGTCCCTAGACCAACCCAACAAAAAGTGGAAATAAAATATCTTGGCCCTTTATTATGTGTCTAACGGTTATATTGTCTCTGCGCCAAAAAGGATGTTGCAAAAAAAAACCCATCAGACCAACATGTGTGTGACGAGGTGGGGCAGTGCGCACATGTGTGTTATAAGCAAGATCCAAGTCCGCTTGTCAGCTCAATACCAAAGTATTTAATAGTAATAGTTTACTCATAACAGCTTCCAAGAAGCCAATTTCAAGCAATGTGGGACTTTGGTTCTACCATAACACATAGGCTAACTTTGAAATACTATTCAAAAACCCAATTTTTCCAACAATCCCCCCGCATGTTTCAAAATTAGGAAAGTAAACTAAGAATGGCATGCATCAGTGAAGTATCCAAAAGGATTTGAACTTAGCCTTCGGTACAAGTGGGTGATAACTTTGTAGACGTGTGGTAAAGAAAACTTGTAAGGTCTGTTTGGTTTTGGAATAAGTTTTTGGTTTTCATTTTCTCTGTTCTTAATACAATTAATTACAAAACAACTATCTTGTTTTTATTCTATTTCTTGTTTTTAGGATTTTGTGGATGAAACACTAAAAATTGAGAAAATAAAATGAAATCATAAAACATTTTATGAAACCAAACAGACCCTTATCATTCGGTGCTTGAATTGTTGAAGAATGAAAGGAAAACAACTACACAATGATTTACTTTGATATTCTGATTTGTTTTCTTTGGTGATTTCTAACACAGATGGCCTAAATTGGCATCAGAGAATTAATGTAAGTTATGAAATTGCAAAGTTCCTGAAATTCATTCATGATCAAGAGAAACAAACTACGGTGTTGAATGTTAGTGCATCTCACATACTCATTGACAAGGTTAGCACTTAGCACAATATGAAATTAATTCTCTACAAATTAAGCAGCTAATAATTAATTCTACTGAATTCTTTTTAATGTTCTTGTTTCAGTGGTTTTTAATTTCTCTAGTTTGGCGTTCATGGTGAACACTCATTTTTTGGTGCAGGATTACAAGCCAAAATTGTTTGACTTGCTGCTGCCTAAAGAATTGAAAATGATGAAGGAGCAATTGACAAAGTCAACTAGCTGGATCTACCCTTATTTTTCAATGAGGGGTAACTACTGCCTTATAAGTCTCTCTTTTCAATTTGTTATGGTATTATTATATCACACAATATAATATTCCATTCTTTATTATTACACTATTAACCTTTTAGTTGTTATCCATAGTCTAAGTTACTTACACTAACACTCGTAACCAATCAAATTTTGTCACATAAATAAAAACAATTTACTTTCTCTCTTACTACTTAAATGGTAATGCATATTGAATAATTTGATTGAATGAGAGTGTAAAATATTTCACACTATCAATGGAGAGTAACTAAACTCATAAACTTTTAAATAAGATGTATTGAATATGCTGCATAAATTAACCAAAGTTTCTAGTCCTGTCAATTCAATCTTTGATCTTGTGTTTTAAAATATCATTCATCTACAGAGTTGGTTTAGATTGACTTTTAAAATAAATATTTTTTTTACTTAAATTCTTTAAATGTAACATTTTTTTTAAAAGAGTTTTATTTTATATTTGTAATACTTTTAGGGTGTGTTTGCAATTTGAATTTAGGAGATGAAGAAAAAATTGTGGAGAACTTAGTCATACTAAAAGGAACTCCTATTTCAATTTTTTTAAGTAAAACATGGCAAACTTAAAATAAATGAAAAGTGGTATTTTAACTTATTTTCTTTAAGCACTTTCTTTAATTCAATCCAAAAGGATCCTATAATATGTAATATATAACTTGAAGCCCTATGTATGCATTTAGTTTTAAAATTCACAACCATCGATCTTACCAAACAACTTAAACTTTTACTATGGATAGTTTTTGACATGTTATGAGAATTTTTGTAACAAAGTGATATTAGGTTTGATTAGTTTCATTTATATTATTCTAAATAAGATCAAGTGAATTTAAGCACAAAACAATGTGTGAAGTGACGTATCAAGTAATTTTGAGGGCTTAGACTTTAGAACCCAAGCTTTAGCATGTATAAATTCCTGTGTCTCAGAATTGATTTTGTAGTCCTAAAAGTGAGAAGATTGGCATTACTGTGCTGAAGATGGTGTTGCAATAACTCTGTTGGGTATGCAGTGCATAGAATTTTTCCAAGCAAACCGTCCTTCAATGAGGAATGTCTTGCAATGTCTAGAGAATCCTTCGGTGTTGCAACGTTTGGGTGATGCTAGACCAACAAAAAGAGAAGAACTACTTCAATTCATCTTGATACAATTAAGCTTTTGTAAAAAAAAAATTAAAAAAAGGAAAAAAAAATCATCCTCTCGTTGGTTGACACTGTAAAATACTTATATGTATAAAAATTAATTTCTTATTATATCATTTTTTCTCTTCGCCTATACTATGGATGCGCATTTGTATTAGATTCTAGAAAAGTGATTAAAAAATTTAGTTTTTGTTACATAGATTAAAAAAATAGATTTTTCTTGGAAGTTCTTTCAGTTTCTATTGAAAAACTGAAAACAGATTACTTTTTAAAAAATTTAGATTATTTGAAATAATTTATACAAATATATGAGAAGTTGAGAATAACTAATTTAGTTAAAAATAGTGATATTTTATAAACAAATGCATCATGTAAACAGGGCATGGCCAGCATGACAAAGTTGTTCTGCGGAAACCTGAAACAAATGGACTCTGTTTGACCAACTGTTTTTTGGTTGGAAAACAGTGTCAGCCCAGAAAACTCATATGCAACTGCGATACAAATCGGTTTAACGCACTCCTTAACCCAAAAAATGTGTAGTTTGTAGCCATATTTTTACTGGTACAAGGAAAAAGTAACTACGTGGGCCTGAAAAATCTACTAGCTTTTTCTTTCTTAACCATTAATCTATTTTTCGAAAAGAGAAGCCAGCTATTTCCAGCCTACAGCTAAAGATGACAAACACGAGGATAGGCCTTATTGTTTTGAACTTGTGGCCGAAAAATGTTGATATTTGGTGATGGTAGTGGATTATGAAGCCAGGTTGATGGGTACTCTTTTCCATTCCCATTCAAACTTTCATAATTTTAGTGGAACATAAACAGCAAAAAAATAACAAGTGCACTACAGTAGATTTCTAAACACCAAAATAGACATAGTTTAACTATAATAGACTTAGATTTCTAAACGTCGGACCGGATCAGGTGACCCGAGGCTAAACCCGAACCCGGTATGAATTAAAATCGAGTTTTTTTTATAGTTTTTTTAAAATTAGGCCCAATTCAGCCCGAATGTTTCGGACGGGTCGGGGTTAGCGGGCCGGACCGAGTTATGAACTGTTTTCTATTGCTCCTTGGACGCCCCACTATTGTGATATATCTTCATTGCACGCTTCAAAAGGCAGTCCCACTNTATGCATCGCACGCTTCAAATGGCAGGTCCCACTGAAGATAATATGCTTTCTGGATCATCTCCCGTATTTACTTGATGTGGCCTAAATTTAAATGTGTACGATATATTTTGCACAAATTAAATCAGATTTCAAAATATCAATCATGTTATAAAATTAAGAAAAGAAGACGCTTCTTATGTGTTAAGAAATAAATAAGTATTAAAATCTCATGAAAAACAGAGGATTAAATTCAGGCAATTGGACACATTTCAGCAATTTTTTTTTTTTAGGTTGCCAGCCCGATATTCAAGGCTTAGCTTTGACTAATCCGGGTCGACTTGGCTATGGCGGGTGAGTCTCCCAACGGGGATAACTACGTACACAAGGTCTCGAACTCGGGACCTTGATTAAGCGATACCAAGCCGCTTGTCACTTGGATCAACCCCGTTGATTATTTCCACAATTTATTTGTCACAAATAAATCCTTGTTCAAATATATTTAACCTTTAAGACCTATGTTTGAGCCGCCCATCCTCTCCTGTCCAACACAGGGACCCAAATGAGGGCCCCGACACTTACTTTAATCTTTCTCACTTTTGGTCACTTTTTCTTTTTTATGTTTTAAATTGGATTCAGCTTGGACCCATCAGGAGAGAGAACTCACATAACAATACAAAGATTTTATTGCACGCACGTGCATCACTGTATGCATTTTTTGAAAGTTTATACTATTTCTCTACAGTAAGCATATACTTTTTTGGTAAATTCTCTGTGGTGTCTGGGGGCTCGGAGACTATTTCTCTATAGTAAGCATATACTATTTCGAAGCTTCCACCACCGCTGGGGTCAAGACTCCCCCGAAAAACAGAAACGGTTTGCTATCCATGTTAGCTATTAAATAACTAATCAAGCCAACTAACTACAACAATAATGAAAATATATTCATTATTCTAGTAGAGATAATGTTAAGATGACAAATCCGCCAACCACAAAAGTGTTTGTGATTTGTTTTTTCTTGTTCTTAAACATATTTGTTCTTCCTTGAAGTTTAGANTCAAAGTAAATTAAGAGTAAATTAATTAGAAATAAATTTAAGATACTAAATTATTTTTAACAATTTAATTGATCCTAACCCACTCCACAAGACATGGTCGACTATAACCTTCGACCATTTACTCATTGGTAAGGGTCGTCTTACCTCAATGACACTACAGATCCGTTTTTACCCTCTTGATATATTTTTTAATAATTTTACTTAAATATCCTGACATTTTATTTTCTCATAATAGTATCCAAATCAAAGAAAAATTGTTTAAACACGTCCCCAAAACTTTCTAACATGCCTTAAAAATTTTCAATCACGCGTCAAAAACTTTCGGACACGGTCATGCATAATTTTCTTTATAAAAAAATTAATAACTTGCGCACTTAGGTTCTATAAAAAAGACCACACACACATATACAAGATATATCTTCACTATGAAGATAATTGGATTTGCTAATGTACATGTTGGCTTATACATGATGGAAAGTGTGTGTGGCAAGGATGTAAAGGGATGTGATACATCCATGGAAAAAAAATTTAATGTAGGTATATAGAATCAATTAATCAAAGTCAAATGAAACACAAATTTAGAGAAAAGAAAGAAAATGGTAAAGGTAATGCACTGAATGCATTGAGCAACTGCCAATGGATCACGTGTGTTAAATAATATAATCAAATTTGAATGCAGTAAATATTTAAGGTATTATACTATGGGTGGAGATAAAAATAAATAAATAAATAAATAAATAAATCAGAAAGTGTAATATGGTGGTAACACATTATTATACATAATGACATTTTTCTCTCTCACGTATAACACAATATATCAATCCGTTATTGTCATAATAATCATATATATATATATATATAAATAAAATCATAACCATTAGATTTTATTAGTTTGAAAGTTGGTGATGTGGTGTAAGTTTAAAAGATTTACATTAGGTGTGAGTGAAATCACACTCATATATAAAATGTAAAAAATTGCCCTAATTAACCAAGTTCTGCCACTGTATATGTACACAATTTGAATATTTTAAAATTATTTATTTAATTAAATCCTTTAGTTAGTTCCATTCATGAGCTCAAAACATCTTTAAAGATGAGAAATGAACCAGCACATGGAGGTAAGATAATACAGCCACCAACTTGTCTTAATCATTCCACATTGATAAACCACTATTATGATGATATATATGCATCGCACGCTTCAAATGGCAGGTCCCACTGAAGATAATATGCTTTCTGGATCATCTCCCGTATTTACTTGATGTGGCCTAAATTTAAATGTGTACGATATATTTTGCACAAATTAAATCAGATTTCAAAATATCAATCATGTTATAAAATTAAGAAAAGAAGACGCTTCTTATGTGTTAAGAAATAAATAAGTATTAAAATCTCATGAAAAACAGAGGATTAAATTCAGGCAATTGGACACATTTCAGCAATTTTTTTTTTTTAGGTTGCCAGCCCGATATTCAAGGCTTAGCTTTGACTAATCCGGGTCGACTTGGCTATGGCGGGTGAGTCTCCCGGCGGGGATAACTACGTACACAAGGTCTCGAACTCGGGACCTTGATTAAGCGATACCAAGCCGCTTGTCACTTGGATCAACCCCGTTGATTATTTCCACAATTTATTTGTCACAAATAAATCCTTGTTCAAATATATTTAACCTTTAAGACCTATGTTTGAGCCGCCCATCCTCTCCTGTCCAACACAGGGACCCAAATGAGGGCCCCGACACTTACTTTAATCTTTCTCACTTTTGGTCACTTTTTCTTTTTTATGTTTTAAATTGGATTCAGCTTGGACCCATCAGGAGAGAGAACTCACATAACAATACAAAGATTTTATTGCACGCACGTGCATCACTGTATGCATTTTTTGAAAGTTTATACTATTTCTCTACAGTAAGCATATACTTTTTTGGTAAATTCTCTGTGGTGTCTGGGGGCTCGGAGACTATTTCTCTATAGTAAGCATATACTATTTCGAAGCTTCCACCACCGCTGGGGTCAAGACTCCCCCGAAAAACAGAAACGGTTTGCTATCCATGTTAGCTATTAAATAACTAATCAAGCCAACTAACTACAACAATAATGAAAATATATTCATTATTCTAGTAGAGATAATGTTAAGATGACAAATCCGCCAACCACAAAAGTGTTTGTGATTTGTTTTTTCTTGTTCTTAAACATATTTGTTCTTCCTTGAAGTTTAGACACCTTTCTAAAAACGGAATAATAGTTTTTTTTTAAAAAAAAAAAAAACTGTGAATTTTGGACCCTTTTGGCTCAGGGTGCAGTCCATGTTAGAATCAGCCACCATATTGATAATACAAGGATAAAATTATATAGTAACATTTATAGCACATCACACGCGAGACGATATAAAAATTTATACAATTGTAATTATCATATTATATATCCATATAAGATATAATACTATCATATCTTACTCAGTGGAACAATTCATCAAATTGGTCCTAAATTTCTTCAACTCGATTAGGTATAATATTGTTGTTGCTGCTTTGTGTTAATTTCCTAGTGTGTGCTGCAAACTTGCTTATAAGACCCCATATCCAAAACACTAAATTTTTCATCAAGTGACGACCCAATATTATTGGTATAGATCCCCAGAAGATGAGCACAAGCCATAAAAGCAATGGGTGCACCAAGATGGACAAAAGGGACGCAGAAGACAGTGATCCAGAAAGTAAAAGGACAAAGTTGAGGATCCCATCATCTTGGAAGAAGCCACTTCTCTTGATCCCAATTACGGCGCTGTACACGCATATAGCCACCAAGAAGGCTTGCATTTGAATTGGGTGCGTGTCGAACGGCGATTCTCGCTTGTTTTGATACATAGCTTGGATAACGCCGACGAGGAGTGGATTCAGAAATGTGAAAAAGATGTCATGGCTTGGAAACCATAAAGGGTTGAGCTCTTCTTGGTCTTCACTTTCACTTGCAGTAGTACGTGGTGATGATGGCATGCTATATTAAAATGAGTCCCAAGAAGACATTGCCAATTAAAAGAGCTTTTACTTTACATACTTGTATGCTAATTCGAAAAGCAAATAAAGTTACAATAATTAATTGAAGTCCAAAGCAAACAATAACTAGTGCTAACTATCACATGCTGATTGATGCTATAAAGGATAATATCATAAATATTGATGTTACACTGTAATCAAATCACAGCAAATAAGGAATTAAAAATAGTAAAGAATCATATATTATATATATATATATATATATATATATATATATATTGGAAACACTAACCTTTCCCTTTGGCTAACTACTACCAGCTGATCATTCTGATTGCCTTCCACAGTAGTAATAATCCAATCACTGTGCAGCTCTGGAGAATCCATATCCAACCAACAACACAGTTCAAAATAACAGTACTGGATCATTACTATATAGACACTAACTCTAAGAAGTAACCAGAGTTGTGTTCGAGTTGAACAGCTTAGCTAAGAAGCATAGCGTCGTTTGTACGCGGATGGCGACTCAATGGTCACCTTTTTCGTTCGACCCAGCCCTGAGATATTGTTATAGTGCATTGTACACTTTTTGGTTCATGTAGGACAATACAACGTGGAGATCATTGAGACAAATATCCAAGTTACGAACTATGTCGCTGGTTTAGGTCGATTGATTGGGATCACTTATGAATGTGATTCATTTTCATCCCTTAACCACTCCTTGCCTTATGGGAGAGTTTGGGGAAGGTCATTTAGGGTCACTTCCGACAACGTCTTATTTATTTAATTGATCCTAACCCACTCTACAAGACAGGGTCGGCTATAACCTTCGACCATTTACTCATTGGTAAGGCTCGTCTTACCTCAATGACACTATAGTATAGATCCGTTTTTACCCTCTTAATATATTTTTTTAATAATTTTACTTAAATATCCTGACATTTTATTTTCTCATAATAGTATCCAAATAAAAGAAAATTTGTTCAAACACGTCCCCAAAACTTTCGAACATGCCTTAAAAGTTTTCAATCACGCGTCAAAAACTTTCGGACAAGGTCATGCATAATTTTCTTTATAAAAAAAATTAATAACTTGCGCACTTAGGTTCTATAAAAAAGACCACATACACATATACAAGATATATCTTCACTATGAAGATAATTGGATTTGCTAATGTGCATGTTGGCTTATGCATGGTGGAAAGTGTGTATGGGGCAAGGATGTAACGGGATGTGATACATCCATGGGGAAAAAAAATTAATGTAGGTAGATAGAATCAATTAATCAAAGTAAAATAAAACACAAATTTAGAGAAAAGAAAGAAAATCGTAAAGATAATGCACTGAATGCATTGAGCAACTGTCAATGGACCACATGTGAGTTAAATAATATAATAAAATTTGAAAGCAGTAAAAATTTAAGGTATTATACTATGGGTGTAGATAAAAATAAATAAATAAATTCGGAGGTATGACATGGTAGTAGAGTATTATGTATTAATGACAATTTTTTCTCTCTCACGTATAACACAATATATCAATCCCTTATTGTCATAATAATCATATATATATATATATATATATATATATATATATATATATATAACCACAACATTTTATTAATTTGAACTGTGTAACTTATAAGTCAAAAGATTTACATTAGGTGTGAGTGAAATCACACTCATATATAAAAGGTAAAAAATTGTCCTAATTAACCAAGTTCCGCCATTGTGTATGTATACAATTTGATATTTTAAAATTATTTATTTAATTAAATCCTTCAGTTAGTTCAATTCATGAGCTCAAAACATGAACGAGCACATGGAAGTAAGATAATAGAGCCAGCCACCAACTTGTCTTACTCCGATACAAAGCACAGCCCCAGGTATTCGACGAAACTGCCATCCCACATCGATAAATATCTGCATTGCACGCTTCAAATGGCAGGTCCCACTGAAGACCAATATGCTTTTCGGACACTTTCTTCTTCCCCTTATTTACCTGATGCGGCCTGAATTTAATCCCATGGAAATAAATATAAAAATTTAAACGTGTATGATATATTTTGCACAAATTAAATAATATTTCAAAATATTAATCATGTTATAAAATTAAGAAAAGAAGACGCTTCTTATGTGTTAAGAAATAAATAAGTATTAAAATCTCATGAAAAACTGAGCAAGTTAGCTACACGACACTTCTTATGTGTTCTATAAATAAGTATTAAAATCTCATCAAAACTGAGGATTAAATTCAGGCAATTGGACGCATTTCAACAATTTATTCGTTGGGCCGTCATCCGTAAATTTTCTGCAGTAGTACCATATGAGGGTGTCATTTAGAGTTTTTTACTCTTTTGCCCCTGGTAGAGGAACAAATTACCAAAATACCCCCGTTTCAAAACATATACAGGACTACTTCCGTTTCTGCTGACGTGGTAGGATTCGCCAAATGCGTTGGCGAATTGGTTCTTGGATAAGCTACAAAAATTCAAAAAATAATATTGCAAAAAGGTCAGGACGCTCTTTATCGTGCGCGCGGGGGGAATTCATCTGTTTGGACTTCGAAGGCCCAACCAGCTTGGACTCATGAACGCGAGCCCAACTCCCTTCTCAACTATTTTTACCAAAACAACAACTATTAAAGGAATATATAAACACTTAAAAGGTTTGTGATCTAACCAATGTGGGAATAGAGCTTTTGAAATACATAAGCTTTGTTCTACTTGATGTGTGATGCAAGCTTTGATGATTCATTGACAACAGTTGCACCGAAATATCCCCTTTGGTGATTCATTGGCTCCCCCATCATCCACGTTCCAAGATGAGGATCAAACACTTCCCACACTAGAAACCATTGTGCTTCCACCAAAGCCACCAAGAGCGTACCTAGTAATTGGAATTGATCAGTTTTGAACTACATAACATTTCCATAGTCGAGTCCTATGTAGAAAAACTTAATGTGATCTAAACATGTCAAAAATCATATAGATCAATCAGCGGAAACGTAAATAGAATTAATAGAACCAACCTCCCGCCATTGCTTTTCTCTTCTGCTGCAAACAGTCCCGTTTGTTCCTTCGGTTTTCCAAACCCTCACTTGCTCTCAACTTGATGGTGTTTGTTTCAAAAATAGAGCAGCAGATTCAGTGACCCAAAGAAGAGCAACACACCCCTTTAATAAACTCTGGCCATCACTGAGTTTGGTGAGTGAGGAGCAAAAAAGTGGGAGAGGTTGAGAGAGGTTACTGAAGGTTGTTGAGGAAGTGGGTTTACTGAAGCCAGAAAATGGACCACAAAAATAGGCATGTCAACCACCTCTCCTAAAATAAAGGAAATGAGAAAATGCTAACATTCTCCCACTTGGTCCATTTACTCATCATCAACCATAATAAGAAACAAAATATATGAATCATGGCGATAGGTCCTCCAATAATGAGTATTATCTTCCATGTATTACAATATATTAAGTTTCTCAATACCATCCATTAACTTAACGAATAAACCATATGTTCATTCTGGGTCAAGATCAAAGGTATTGATAAGTGTCCAATTTACACAATTTTCAACTATTAAAAAGGCATTTACCTGTTTATGTTTTAACGAATTATCTAATGAATTCCCCATTATTTGTAGGATTTTAAATATATTTTGAAAAATGGATGCAAGCATAATTAATTGAAGAATAATCCCAAAAGAATGAACAAAAGGGCAAAAGAGGAAAAAGGAGCAAAAACGACGAAAACAGAAGCAGCCGCTCAGCGGAGAACAAGGCTCGCTCAGCGCACAAGAGGACAAGCACCGCTGAGCGGTGTACCTTTGTCCGCTCAGCGGTTTTGCCACCGGAGCCACTTGCAGCCGCGCATTTATTTCGCCAGCTGGCGCCAACCTGGATTGCGGCGCCGCCCCTGCAAAATCTTTCGGAGCATTTATTACTCCGCGTGAAATGATTACGCCACTCAGTGAAGGGACCTTGCCGCTCAGCGAAGAAGCCTTAACCGCTCAGCGGTGGTACCTGTACCGCTGAGCGGTGCCCGTCAAACTTTGCCTATAAATAGGAGGGCCGAGGCACTCTTGAAATCAATCCCCCATACACCTCTTCCTTCCACAAAACACTTCATTCTCTTGTAATTTTAAGCCTAGGTTAGTTTAGCAACAAAGAGGAGGCCAGTGAAGGAGCCAGGAAATCAAAGAAGCTCGGCGAAGCCGCTGTCATGATAGCGTGAGAACGTGTCATGGTAAGCGTCCAAACCTTGCCTCTGAGATTCTTCTGTAAGATGGATTTCTAATCCTCTTGTTGTTGGGATTTTGATGGATATTGTAGTATGATTGTATCCATATACTTTTGCATATGAATTATTCAGTTTCTATGATTTGCATGAATGATTTTATACCTAATGCTAGCTTTTGTTTAGTGTTTTGATTCTTGACTTGAGACTTATTTGTATGAACGGGAGTTATACTAATTAAGTTGTAACCAAGTTAAGACCAATCTTGCTATGCTAAGCTAGATTCTAGACTTGAAGGTTGTGAACGAGAGTTACAATTATTAGAGTCTGACCTAAATCATTTCATCTAATTCTTGTTGCTGTAACTGGAATAAAGGATTAGCCGTTTTAACATCTGGAATAACGCTGGCGTACTTTGTTAAGCTCGTGTGGGAGAGTGACAGTTTAACAAAGGAAACCTGTGATCTTTTCATGCGCGAAAGCGATGAACAAGTTAAGAACTGGTGGCGAGCAATCAATGAAATGATAATTCTGTGTAATAAGTAAATGGATGCATGAAACTATGATATGATTCAATTCCCAACAAGCTTCCGGATCTACCTCTGATTTGTTGCCTATTTATTTTTATGTTGTTTATTTACATATTTAAACTATCAAACAATTTATCTAATCCTTCACTTCATTGTTTAATTAACTAAACTCAAGAATAGTATTTTTACAACTCTCTGTGGATTCGACTATATCCGACTATACTGCAATTGGATTCCTTGAGAATCTGAAAGCCGTAAAGTAGGATATATATTTATTTTGAACGGCGAAAGTGAAAATAGGCTTTCAACAAAATTGGTACAGTTGTGGAAAACCAGACTATGTCAAGATTGGAGAAAGCGTAAATTGGCTTTCAACAAAATTGGAGCCGTTGCTGGGGATTTGTGTCAAAATTACATCGCTTGAGTTTTGTTTAATTAAGCAATTGTGAATAATTTCTTAGTTGTTTTTGTTATCTTGTTTCTAATGTTTTTGGCTAGCATGTTTTGTTCCTAAGTCTATTACAGGTTTAACTCCGACAGAAACTGAAGATATAATCCGGAGAAGTAACAAACCTAGCTAGAAACAGGCGTCGAGCTAACAATGTAAAACAAGCGCTTCCGGGAGGCAACCCAGTGTTTGTGAGTTTTTCATTTTAGTAGTTTATTAATTTTAAGGTTTATTAATTTTAAGGTGTTAGAATATGTTTTTATGAAACATGGTGAAAAAGAATGCTAAACTCGCAAGGAACCAAATCAGATTTAGGAAACCCGAGTTAGCATTCTATTTTTCAAATAAATTAGGAATTAAAGGTTATCTAAATCATGTAATTGGGTTTGAAATTCGAAAGTGCTAATCTTTTCAATTAAGCTTACTTGAAGCACTTTGATTTTAAACCTAATGACTGATTTTAAACCTTTCAAACAATTGTCTGAAAAAGGTGCACATGATTTAATTTGAAAATAAGATTCTTAGCTGGTTCAGAAATGGAAAATTTTGAAGAATAGAATCTTTCTAAGCACCTTATGATTAAATCAGAAAAATGACAAAGAACATATGTTTTATTATGAATCCAAAACATTGTGGGAATTTCTGACCACAATAGTGGGAACTTCTGACCACTCAAGCGGGAAATTCTATTCGTAGTTGCAGGAAATTCTGTCTGCAAAGGATTCAAAATAAAAACATTATTTTTGAATTTGATCATATGATTCTCTAACGCCTACTATGTTAGTCCTTGGAAGAGGAATTTCTTATTGTTTTGCAGGCCACAAAGCAACAAGAAATACATTCCAAAGCATTGTATAGAGAGAATCGTTTCCAGACAGACAAGGAGGAAAAAGAGCACGAGTCTTCGGAGAAGATGAGCCTCTAGATCCTCAAACCAAAAATAGTCCAAACTGCAAGGAGGCTACATCCGCATTCACCATAAACAGGGAGCAATTTTAATTTTCTAGCACCTTAATTAATTTCCTTAGTTAGTTTGTAAGACTTGTTTGTTCGAAAGCAATTAAGTATTAGACTATTTTACTTGGATCTGATGCATGAACCACATATAACATATGAATTGAATTATTTCAATATCCATAATAGACCTTTGTGATTCATACATAGATACCATGAACATGTTAATATTCATATCTCTACTTGTTTGCATAAGCATAACCTTGAAGATGTTTATAAATCAAGGAATTTAAACCTGACCCAAGTGAGGGAGTGAGCCTAAACACTAAGTAAGAAGAGAAAATCACCATTGCTTTTGCACAATTGAATTTGTTTGAGTCTCTAATTTTGATAATTGTATGGAAATAATAGGAAATGATCAAGGCATTCTGTTCATTAGAAATAAACCCACTTGGCCAAATAAAGTCGACCTTTGATTTGGAATACCCTTTGGTACCCCATTTGAGCCTAACATGAGAAATTTCTTGGTTGTTTCATAATCCCTGAGCCTTAAAAGGAAAGACAATGACCTCCCTTAAAATATGAAATTAAGAGAGCATTCAAAATTGGATTACGTGCAAAGATCCAAGTTAGGGGGAGATAAGGATGAGCAAAAGTGGGAGCAAACAAAAATTGAATCAAAAAGAACAGAAGTAAGAAGGCTGAAAAGAAAAGAAAATTCTCAATCACAAAAACAAAAAGGAGAAAAAGAAAAAGGATTGAGAAAAAGAAAAAGAGAAAAAGGGAAAATGTTAAGAACAGGTGACAACAGGAGTTTGGTTTCAATGCTCTCTTGATTCATATTTGCATATCCAGAAAAACCAATTTTCCTTGTAGCCTAGCCTCATTACAACCCTTAAAAGTCCTTCTGTGATCCTTGCATGACCATACTATTCTATTGAATGGTGAGACAGGTAACAAATTTAAATTGTGGTGATTTAATGGTGACAATGAGCGAAACACTTACATTAAAATTGGTCCACTGACCATTGTGCGAGAAAGAAAATTTCCTTGATGGTTAAGACATTGGATAGTGTGATTTGTTTATAGCATTCAAGTGATTGTGCATTTGATTATGGTTAAGGTTACTCTATGTAAACTCACAGGTCTCAAGCTTGAACTGTCTGAAATTTTTCAATTCATTGCAATAACTAATTGTTCATAAGCATCGATCTTCTTGTAAAATAATTCTATTTACCTCTTGTTTGAGGACAAACAAGGTCTTAAGTGGTATTTTCCCAAAAATAAATAATGTGCACAAAGTATATGAGAAAATATCAAATTGAATTAAAAGTTTCATCGAAAACAATAAATGTATGTACAATGAAAATTACATCGTGGAACCAAGTCCCATTCGTACTACATGATCCTTAAAATTCTTTGGTGGCATGCCTTTGGTTAAAGGATCGGCAATCATCAAATCAGTGCTAACATGTTCAATGACCACTTTCTTTTCTTTAACACGTTCTCTTATGGCTAAATATTTAATGTCGATGTGCTTACTTCGACTTCCACTCTTGTTATTCTTAGCCATAAATACGACAGCAGAGTTGTCACAGTACAACTTCAATGGCTTACAAATAGAATCTACAACTCTAAGCCCAGATATGATACTCTTCAACCATACACCATGTGAGGTAGCCTCAAAACAAGAAACGAACTCAGCCTCCATAGTGGAAGTAGCAGTCAAGGTCTGTTTTGCACTTTTCCAAGAAACAGCTCCACTAGCTAGCATAAAAACATAACCAGATGTTGATTTCCTGGTATCAATACAGCCAGCATAATCTGAACCGAAGTAGCCAATTACTTCCAGATTATCAGTTCGTCTGTACATAAGCATGTAGTTCTTTGTCCCTTGAATATATCTCATCACCTTCTTTGCAGCTTTTCAGTAGTCAACACCTGAATTACTCTGATATATTCCCAAAACTCCAACAGCATATGCTATGTCAGGTTTGGTACAGACCTGAGTATACATAAGGTTCCAACAACTGAAGCATATGGAATATTCTTCATGTGTTCCCGTTCAAAATCATTTCTCGGGCACTGACTCAAATCGAGTTTGTCGCCCTTCACAATGGGAGCTGCACTTGGTGAACAATCCTTCATGTTAAATCTCTCTAAAACTTTGTTGATATAGGCTTCTTGAGACAAACCCAAAAGACCTCTAGATCTTTCCCTATGGATCTTAATGCTAATGGCATAAGATGCCTCTCCCATATCCTTCATATTAAAGTTCTTCGAGAGGAATTGTTTCACCTCATATAGCATACCCTTATCAGTAGTCGCAAGCAAAATATCATCCACGTATAAGACCAGAAAACAAATTTTACTCCCACTGACCCTTTGGTATATACATTGATCCATGATGTTCTCTTCAAATCCAAATGAAGTGATGACATCATGAAACTTTAGATACCATTGGCAAGAGGCTTGTTTCAAACCATAGATGGATTTATTAAGCTTGCAAACTAAGTGCTCACCATCGCTAGAGAAGAATCCTTCAGGCTGTTTCATGTAAACCTCTTCCTCTAGATTACCATTAAGGAATGTCGTTTTCACATCCATTTGATGTAACTCAAGGTCAAAATGAGCTACTAACACCATAATTACAAGGAAAGAATCTTTCTTAGATACAGGAGAAAAAGTCTCCGCGTAATCGATTCCTTCTCTTTGAGTGAATCCTTTGGCAACAAGTCTTGCCTTATGTCTCTCAATGTTACCTTGTGAGTCTTTCTTTAATTTAAAAACCCATCTACATCCAATGGCTTTTACACCACTAGGTAACTGAACAAGATCCCAGACTTGGTTAGATGCCATAGAATCCATCTCATCTTTCATGGCATTGTACCATAAGTTTGATTCTTTAGAACTTATGGCTTGTGAAAACGTTTCAGGATCATTTGCGGCTCCAATGTTGTAGTCCGATTCTTGCAGATACACTACATAATCACTAGGAATTGCTAACCTTTTGACTCTAGTAGATCTTCTTAATGTTACCTCATCATTTTGTTGAGGATTTTGTTGCTCAACCGGTTGTTCAATAGGTTGTTCAATAACTTGATCTATATAGTCATTTTCAACAATTTGTGGATATTCAATCGTTGGTTGTCTAACACTCATTTGTACTTGAGAGATGTAAATGACAACCAATCTATCACTTGAGCTAGAGGGTTAAGTTTCATAGTGATCCTTTTCAGAAGCAATGTCCTGAAATTGATCACTCCCACTGATCAAGTCATTCTCAAGAAATTTTGCATTTCTTGATTCCACAATCCTAGTGCTATGTGATGGACAATAAAATCTATACCCCCTGGACTTTTCAGCATATCCAATGAAATGCCACTAATAGTCCTTGTGTCCAGTTTCTTCTCTTGTGGGCTATTAAATTCTCACTTCAGATGGGCATCCCCAAATGCGTATATGCCGCAAACTTGGTTTCCAACCTTTGAATAACTCAAAAGGTGTCTTTGAGACAGCCTTGCTTGGAACTCAGTTTAATATATACATAGCCGTCTTTAGTGCTTCAATCCACAAGAATTGAGGAAGTTTTCTATTACTCCTCATACTTCTTACCATGTCCATTAAAGTTCGGTTTCTTCTTTCTGCCCACCATTCTGATCTGGAGAACCAGGCATAGNCCGTCTTTAGTGCTTCAATCCACAAGAATTGAGGAAGTTTTCTATTACTCCTCATACTTCTTACCATGTCCATTAAAGTTCGGTTTCTTCTTTCTGCCCACCATTCTGATCCGGAGAACCAGGCATAGTGTATTGGGCAACAATCCCATGTTCCTGAAGAAACTTCGCAAATGGACCTGATGCTTGTCCATTTTCTGTGTATCTCCCATAGTACTCTCCACCTCTATCAGACCTAACGATCTTGATTTGTTTTCCACATTGTTTCTCCACTTCTACCTTAAAGATTTTAAAGGCGTCCAAAGCTTCGTCCTTAGAACGAAGTAAGTAGAGATACATTTATCGTGAATAATCGTCTATAAAACTGATGAAGTATTTCGGATTACTTGCATCCATATCTGGACAACAAATATATGTATGTATGATTTCTAACAGGTTTGAGCTCCTCTTTGCACCCTTTTTAGACTTGTTGGTTTGCTTACCCTTAATGCAATCCACACAAGTCTCAAAATCAGCAAAATCTAAAGTACTAAGTACTCCTTCATTTACCAATCTCTTAATTCTCTCGATAGAGATGTGTCCTAATCTACGGTGCCACGACATAGAGGATTCCTCATTCACAACACATCGTTTAACCCCGGTGGTAACATGCATAGCATTATAAGTAGCATCATTTTGCAATTCAATATAGTAAAGACTATCGAGTAACGCACCAGAACCAATAATTCCAGATTTATTAATTAAAGTAAAACCAGAATCTGAAAAATTACAGGAAAAACCAAATGGCGCAAGTCTCGATACAGAAATCAAATTCTTAGAAAAACTTGGAACATAAAATGTCTTTTCTAAATGCAAAACGAAACCGCTACTTAAAACCAAATTGCAAGTTCCAATGCCTTCCACATGTGAACTCATCTTCCTGCCTGAATAGATGTATTGTTCAATTCCCACTGGCCTCCTGAGGCTTTCCATAACCTGCAGTGTATTAGAATCATGGATTGTAGAACCAGAATCAATCCACCATGTGTTATGATTAATACTAACCATATTAGATTCATAACAAACAAAAGCAAATGGAGTACCTTTCTTATCAAACCAGTTCTTAAACTTCATGCAATCTTTCTTCATGTGTCCCTTCTTCTTGTAAAAGAAACACTTTGACTCTTTCTTTATGGCTGATTGAGGAGGAATATTGCCCTTATTTTTGGCATGATCCTTCTTTTTCTTTCCGTCAAAAGTCAAGTTCAGTCTTTCGCTCTCCTTCATCATTAACCTTTCCTCTTCTTGAACACACATAGTCAATAGTTCGTTAATTGACCATTTTTCTTTATGCGTGTTATAAGATATTTTGAAAGGGCTATATTGATGTGGCAGAGAACACAAAATGTAGTGAACCAGAAAAGAATCTAACATGGTAACTTCCAAGGCTTTTAGCTGAGCCGCTATATCCCTCATGCGCATGATGTGATCACACACTCCTCTTATCCCAGTGACCTTTAGGGATGAGAACTGTATAACTAGGGTGCTAGCAAACGCCTTCTCAGACGTAACAAACTGATCATAAATGGCTTTAAGAAGATCTTTGACCTTAGTATGCTGGTCAACAGATTATTTAATTTAAATTTGCATGCTTAATGAATACCAAAATTAAACATACAATTTTTCAAAATAAACAATAATATATCACATTAAATAAGGTATAGAATTCAGCATGTCAATGTAACTAATGACAGAATTACATTTATTAATTAGTAGTTGTGAATATAAATTCATTCTGAGTCTAAGGTGCAGTGGTTGAAACGTTGTTGTGCATGCTGAAGGGCCCAGGTACAATCCTGGGCAGCAACACTCTGTGTTTTTTTTTTTGTCGTCTTCACCCTTGAACCGAGTCACTATGACGTTGTTTTTGACCCGCGGACCCGAATGCGAAATCAACGATTTTCAGCCATTTTCAACACCAAAATTACTAATTCAAAGTGCAGAAAACACAGAAACTTAATTCCACTTGAGGAACCGCAATACTAGCAGTGACAGCAAACATCTGCATGCAATGATAATCTTTAGCGAGCATCATTGACTTATTGACCAGCTCAGATGAAGAGAATTGACGATGCTCAAAAATCCACTCATTCCTAGCTTGCCAAATTAAGTTAAAGGTAGTAGCAAAAAGGAGAGGTTAGTCCACCTCTTCAGAAAACCGAGTTCTTGGCGAGATGTTCTCCTTCAACTAGTCTTTAAGGTCCACCTGAAAAAAGGAAACATGAAAAGAACTGTGCACAATGCTCTTCCATGTCTCCTCCGCAACATTGCAATCGCAGAGAACATGGAGCATTGTTTCTTCAGCAGTCCCACACCTTAGGCACATGGAATCATCAATTATATCTCTTCTACACCTTAAATAGTTAGTCAAAGGGGCCTCATGGGCAATAATCCACATAAAAGCAATAATTCGATGTGGCCCTTTAATTTTCCAAATATTTTAAAAAAGAATACTACAATCAGTAGAGTCAGACAGACAACATAACATCATAAGCCGACTTAACACTAAACTTACCATTCACAGTAGGGAGCCAACGTATATCATCATGACCCATAGCATTATCTGAGGTTTTAATAGACAAGAAAATATTTACAAAATCATAATTCAAATTTTGCAATAAGTTTACTTGGTCCCAATTACTGTTATTGGAATATGCAGCTACTCTGTCATCATTACTCTTTGTATCAAGAGGGTCAATAGAGAAAGCACTCAAGTTATTTATACCTGCAAGCTAGTGATCATGCCAAAAGCTAATTGAGTGACAATTCCCCACCCTCCAGATGATGTTCTTACTAACTCAAGGCCAAACTCAAATTATTCCTCTCTAGGTGGCATTATTCTTTCTACGAATAGTAGGCATAGTATTAGCACCACATGAGTATTTGGCTCTCATGATGTTGACCTACAGAGTTTCACGTTGTGAGACAAGACTCCATGCAAGTTTCATAATGGATGCATCATTGATGTCTCTAGGCTTCTTAAAACCTAGCCCCCTTACTCTCGGGAAGGCAAACTTTGTCCCAGCTCACAAGGTGAATTCTGTGGTGCTCAGAAGAGCCCCCAAAATAAAATCACGACATATTTGATCGATTTTATCATAAAATTTGATCGAAAGCTTCATAGTCCGCATCACATAAGTGGGAATCATAGCCAATGCCGATTGAGCCAGAGTGATGAGACCTACAAGAAAGAGAGTACTAGATTTCCTAACTTACTCTTCATTCTATCAATAATGTACTGAAAATCTTGATACTTGCACTCATTATGAAGAAGAGGAACACTCAGATAACAACCCAAGTTAAAGGTGAGATTAACACCCAAAGCGTTGCTTAGCTCCGTTTTCCTGCCATGGTTAATATTCCTCAAGAAGACAATACTAGATTTATTGAAATTAATTTTTTTTACCAGAACTAGCACAAAATAAATTAAGAATACCTTTAATATTGTCAACTTGGTCCATATTTGCTGACATGAAGAGAATTAAATCATCTGCAAAGCAGAGGTGAGAGACTCATACCTATTCTCGAAAGCTTAATGGGTTTACAAGAACCGTTTTCAACAGCCACACCAATCATTTGAGAAAGCTTCTCAATGCACATGACAAAAAGATAGGGAGAGAGAAAGGATCGCCCTGACTCCTCTAGAAGGTTTGAAACAGTCAGCAACAACCCCATTCCATATGAGATTCATCATGCTAGACGAAATGCAATGCCAAATAACGTTCACCATGGAATGAGGAATGACAGTGTCTTCTAAAGTCTCCATGATAAACTCCCATTTAAGCCTATCATAAGCTTTTTTAAGATCAAGCTTGATAGCCATAAATCCCTTATTACCCGTCTTTGTTTTCATAGAATGAATAACTTTATTGGGAAACCAAAATATTGTTAAATCTCAGAAGATTTAGAATAAAACTTCTATGTGTAGGGCTAACCTACTTATCCATAACGGATTTAAGCCAAGAAGCCACAATTTTGGTCAAAATCTTGTAGTTGACATTGCAGAGAGAAATGGGTCAGAAATTCGCAAAAGACTCCAGATTGTCAAACCTTGAGAATAAGAGAGATGAAGGTGCCATTAAAGCAAAGCAAGCGATCGTCTTTTTTTTTTTCTTTTGATATGACCAAAGACCTCCCTATTCCAAGTTTTCACTTTCTCAACAAACCCAACAATATTATATTGGAGATTACCATCTATCTGCCAAACATTATGAAAAAAAGGCTTAAAACCTTCATGAAGTTGCCAAGGTGCTAAGAACCTTAAAGGCCGTTGACCATCGACATTGTCATTTGAAGGACACCAGCACACCCAAGTGGGGATATGATCACTTTTAAGCTTGGGGAGGTGGAGCACATCACCATCTTGAAATCTAGAGACCCATAGATTATTAGCAATAACTCTATCCAATCTTCTACGAAAGTTTTTATTCTGCCAAGTAAACGGTTGACCGTGGAACCCAACATTCGAAAGCCCACATTGAGAAATGTGGCTATTAAAACGCAGAGTATCACAAGACGTATTTGGCGAACCTCCGGTATGTGAGAGAAAGTAGAGTTGAAATCTTCGGGTCAACTCAAGCTCAACCCAATATTAATAATAGTATGCCAATGATCCCTTATATAACAACATTACTGGTTACCATAGACACCAGAAAAGAACCAGAAATCCTCAGAATTAAACGTCACTTTCATATGAACAATTTTTTATAGGACTCCAAAACCTCAACTTTCCAGTGTGTAGTGTTCCACATACACCAAATGCCACCTGAAAAGCCTTTACCATTTTGAATAAACATACCATCGAAACCAAATTTCTTGATAACATTCCTAGTTTTAGCACCCGAAACATGGGTTCCCATCGAATCAAAGAACTTCGACTTATATCATCTCAAGGATAAATCAGAAATAAGAGAGATAAATCCTTAGCATGAAACCCCTCTACAATTACACAGAATAATATTCATCAATAACTGTATGAAGAAGGATTACCCGTGGCAGGCCCACACACAAGGGTTAAGACTGAACCTGATTCGCTCCATTCGCTGAGAATTGCTTTACCATTGCGGTTTGATATTGTTGTGTCTTCTCCTGGGTTAGGTGGGCTCTTCTGGGTTGGTGTTGCTGTGTCTTCTCTGGGGTCAGGTGGGTTCTTTGCATCCCTCACCATTCCCATTTTGGCTTTGAGAAGGGCAGCAAATTTAGTTTCTTCCAAGGAAGGATGAACAATCACTTCATTTATAGGAAAAGGGACACCCAAAGTGCTATACCTCACATTATTGGTCGTATCCAAGTATTGGGGATTCGTTGACCATAGTCAACTTGTTCATAGCCTGCTCCGCCTTTTGATCCTTGATCTTTTTATTGCTTCTAGCCATTTGATCCTCTTCCACTTTAGATTGCATTACACTGTCTTCCATTGGTGTTTCCATTGCCAGGAAAATCACCGTTTTTTTTTCTTCTTCAGAGAACACCGATGGTTACTTAAGCTTGACCAAAAAATGTTGGAGGAGGTTTATTGAACTTTACTTTATCCAATTTATAAAATACAATCTAATTAGTAATTAGACAAAATTATTAAAACCATTCCTCGCAATTAAATGCTCAATTGTACCAAAAACAAATACTCAATAATTAATTCAATCCCCGCCATGGCTCAAAAATAAAAATTCAACCCCAGCCCATTTAAAAGCGATTTCCAGCACATTGATAAAGTTTAGTAAGACCCACACTATTTTTTTATTTTTTATTTTACCTCTATAGTACTTCTCTCATCATTTTTCTCTCTCAATCCAAGTAAGGGAGAATAGCAAAATTCTCTATCACAACTTCGAAAATTACATTCATTGCAATATGGTTTAAGCTTAATATCTAATACATACTATCTAAACCTCTTTACCACTACATCAATCCTAGTGCCTTAAATCCTCTTCTTTTGTCTTTACACATATTCATTCCTTCTATTTTTCTCTTCAAGAATGGATCATCTCATGTTATAACTTGTCATATTTAATTATGTTAGGATAGGAAGACACATAATTTAAATAAGTGGAGAAATCCTAAAGTTAGTAGTGCCCAATTCAATTCATGTCTTTTTCTTCCTTAACATAATAAAGTATGTATATGACAATTTTTAACATAAGAGGATCTATTCCCTTCTTCAATCCAAATGATGTTCTCACTTCCATTATTAAATTTGCACCTAGGGATTTTTTTATTCCTTATAATTAAAACATTATTTTTTTAATCGATAAAATTACAAAACATATGTTAAGTTTGTGCATGGAATACAAATAAAATAAAGTAGTCACTCAAATTTAAAAATTTGAGTCAAATTAACCTCTAAAAATAATAATATTGCTCAACAATTGACTCTCTCACACACACACACACACACACACACATATATATATATATATATATATATGTACTAAAAAAACAATTGACTCATATTTGCCGATTAATTTGACTCATTTAAATTTTGAGGATCAATTTAATTTAATTTTTCTGTTAAAGATTCAATTTGGTCTCTACGACCAAATTAATGATGGGTCAATGTTATATCTAACCAAAAAAAAAATTCAACTTAGTTCTTGTCATTTATAAAAGTAGATCAAGTTAGTCTTTTATTGTTTAGTCACATTTCATAAATGCACTTAAACATATTTTTTGAAATGTAGTTAAATACATTAAGAATATTATCATCTTAACTCCTTTGATGGTGGCGACTCAGGCAACAATTGATCAAAATTTTGCTCTACCACCTTTCGCTTTTGTCACTACTAGAGCTCCAGCACCACTGCAATTACTCTGTTTCGATTCTATTGTGACCATCGTCTCTCCTTCTTGAATGCCAGCACATCACTATTGCATCTACACTTGTCTCCGATGTAGCATCGCCAGACAATCCATAGATAGGGATTGGAATAAAGGAAAACAGAAGGGATTTAAATCATTTAAAGTACGGGATCTTACTATCAAATTATTAAAGTGAGAGTAAAACTTATTTTTTATTTTAATAATTTAATGATAAAAAATTTCACTTTATTTTTAAATGAGAAATTTCATTTTAAAGACCCCTTACTCAAATAAAAGAGTTGAGATAGAGAATGGGCAAAAATAACAATAATATATTTAATACACTTTAACTATATTTTTTAAAAATACATTTAAGCGCGTCTATGAAACATGACTAAATAACGAGAGAGTAACTTGATTCATATTTAAAAAATAACATTGATTAAATTAGAGATATTTTATTTATTAAGGATCAAATTAATCCATTAATAGGCAACGGACCAAATTGAATATTTTGTCTTTAAAATCACCAGCTTAACCCACTATATATTTTGAAGGACTAATGGGTAAATTCGGACAAAAGTTAACTATTCATCTCCAATTTTTGCTGATATCTCCTTTACCCACTTTGTCCTATTCCCATACCTCATTGTTTCAGGAGCCACAACCTCACATGTCAATGTCCAGCATTTTCTGTGATCATCGGATTCGCATGTTCAAACACTTCGCCTCCTTAATTCCTTCGATTCGCTGTGCTCACTGCTGAAGTTCATCTTCCCCCATACAGGTCACTCCCCAATTTGCACCCTTTTTCTTTGTATTTCCCTTATTTTTTCTCTCATAATTTGCAACCAAAGCCTCTTATTTTGACCCCTTAATTGTGTATCTGATTTCATTTGAAATGGTTATTTTTGCTTGCCCTTTGTTTGTCCCAATACGAAAATAAAAGAAAGCTTCAAGCTTCTTTAATTTTTTTCATCTGGGGGCCCATTGCTTCATTGAAAGTTTGGTAGCAGTTTGTGCCTTTTTTTTTTCTTTTTTCCTCTCTATGTAAATGAAACAGTAATACTCTATCATTTTGATGTTGTTGGGTTTCTAGTTTGAAATTGATGGATGAAGCAGTTATCAATAGAACAAAAGGTTTTGTGAGTGGCGTCGCACTGAGGCTATGGTTCGAATCCTGGGTGAGACCAAGGAGGTTGCTAGCTCTATTTGGTCAAAATTCACTATTAGGGTTTGATAGATTTTACCGTCTTTACTCATGGCGCCTGTAATGAGTTTAGAAACTTATGCTATGCTGTTTTGAAGATACCTTAAAAGAAGTAAAGTTGTAACGTTGCTATCTATTATAGCTTTTGATGTTGTAGGCGTTCAATCTAACACGGACAATCAAAGTCTTTCACCTACAAGGGTAACAAAAGCAACAAAAAAGAAGTTTCAAGAAGTGTTGTTTTTATTCATTATCTAGGATTCTTGTTATTTTTCAAGTGATTACTCATCATTGTGAGGTAAGTTTGGATCAGTAGACTTTTCTGTGGGAAAAAAATGGTGGGGGATTTGGAAGAGAGCCGTTTTACTCTCTGCTTGGTAGAACAAAAATTTGAGAAGGGGAAAAATAAGATGTTTTAGTTGAAAATCAATTTTCATTTCTTCCCATTATTGTATAACTTACCTTCTCACTGTCTGCCTATACTAACAAGCAGATCCTTAGTTTAGGTATGTAAAACTTCCCGCTTAGTTTTGCGGATTGCACTGCTCTCTCAAGCTTGAAGTGCACTTAAATTCTAGCCTTATCTTGTGAGGGGGAATCTTTTGATCTGAAAATTTTCAAATTTCACTTTTGGAAGAGCAGTAGTACTGTGTCTGTGTGTATGCCACATTTAAAGTTGGTGAGCAGGACTTGACATGGTACCATATAGTAGTTGGGACTTTTACATTCTAACGGGTGAAATTTTAAGAAGCAGTTTTGATTGCGTAATTTTTATATTTTGGGTGATAAGAATGAATCATTTAATGCTTATATCACTCTTTCAAGGTTTCATAGGCATATATGTAGCTTGATTTTGCATTTGTTGCGTTATTTTGGCTTACCTTTATGGATCTACCTAGGTAATTGTGCCGCAGTTTTAAATTGCTCTTCAATTTTTGGGGTTAGAAATTGTATCCTCTGTCTAATATTGAAATATTGAGTATGGGTCATGATATCCCTGGGTTGTCAATTTCATTTCTTTATTACTGTTCTTAGGCAGTTAGGCTCTTGTTTTCATCCCCTCAGCTTGAAGGCAGGAGAACAATATGGGATAAAATTTCATTCGTTCAAGAGTCAAGACTATTATATAGAGAACAAATGCAAAGAGATTAGGAATTTAGGATGTGGCAAGAAAGAGTAATCATCTGGTGAAAGTGTTGATCAACTAATATAAAAAAATGTACAACTAACTTATAGCATGTTAATCTTAGTCCTTTTTCTTTTAATTTTTCCACTCAGAAAGAGAGTGAAAAGGTACAGAGATGTCAGTTGGTGTTACTACATAAGTTCAGCTTGCGTTGACTATTATGATGAGGGTATTGTTGTCACTCCTTATTTAAGCTTTATGCATTCTTAAGGTAGAAGGGAAGCATGGATAATTTTGCTTATTGTAAGTGTAGATGATTCATGATTGTTATCTGGGCAAGGTTAATCTTCTTGAGTATTTAGTCCCGCTACTAGAGTGTCATCACTCATTAGTTACGTGATTGGTCTCTGGCATCAGCAGTTGAACAGATTATAATCAATGTTTGAGACCTTGTTTAGTCTTTTTGTTGTATCCTTGCTCTCTTCATTCCATAGTTCTCCCTTTATTTAGTTGTCTTAAAATTTTTGGCGACTCTTGTAATATATTATGGTCATAATCATGTCACTCTCTACATCTAGCACCATTCATTGATAAAATTTGCCATGGAACATCGAGTGCCTAGACAATAATCATAAGAAGTGGCAGAGCATTCTCAATGAATTGATGCATTAGCTTGCAAAGAACAGCCTGCCTTATAATGGCGAGGTCCTGTAATTCACATTTTCCATGTCTCTTGAATAACAGTAATTCGTTTTTTGTTTTAATTTTAAAATTGCTAGATTCGCAACCCTCTGCCCTAAGTAGTATATTGGATTATGATATATGATTTCTTATGACAGTGCACACTTAATTAGTCTATGATGTCTTTCTTTAGGTTCCAGCGAACAAAGAGCATATAAAATCGTCTAGAGTTTCTGCAGTCAACGATGAATAGAGGAATGGCGTCATTAACTCAAACCCATTATAAAATACACACCTCCACTTATACGAGGAAACATCATGGAAGCCTGGGATTATCGAATTCTGGAAAAGCTTTCCAGCTCCAGGGACTCAGTTTTCTTAGTAGTCACATCAAATCGTCCAGCATATGCTGCACAAACTTAACTCCGTGGGAGCCAGCGCCTGTCACTTATGCTCCAACAGATAATCAAAGTGATAAGTTCTTGCAGAATTGTGCCAATATATTTGATACTCTTGATTCTAGTAAAACTGCTGAATCATTGACAGAGAATGCTGAAGGGTCTGTAGAGACGAAAAATCAGCCGGGCATGCAGCTTCAGTATTTCAAATGGCCCATGTGGCTTCTCGGCCCTTCAGTTCTCCTTGCAACCGGCATGGTGCCAACCTTGTGGTTGCCGATATCCTCAATCTTTCTCGGTCCCAATATAGCGAGCCTACTTTCCTTGATCGGACTCGATTGCATCTTTAACCTCGGCGCAACCCTTTTTCTCCTCATGGCTGACTCTTGCTCTCGGCCAAAGAATCCAACGCAAGGCTGCAACAGCAAGGCTCCCTTCAGTTACCAGTTCTGGAACATTGTCGCGACTCTTACCGGATTTATCGTCCCGTTGTTGATGATGTTTGGATCCGAGAAGGGCATTCTCCAGCCCCAACTTCCTTTCATCTCGTTCGCAGTTCTACTCGGTCCTTACCTTCTTCTGTTATCAGTACAGGTTCTGACTGAGATATTGACTTGGCATTGGCAATCCCCAGTGTGGCTCGTTACCCCTGTCATTTACGAGTCCTACCGTGTGCTGCAGCTAATGAGGGGATTGAAGCTTGGAGTTGAGCTCAGCGCGCCAGCATGGATGATGCATACGATTAGGGGGCTGGTCTGCTGGTGGGTGCTAATTCTCGGTCTGCAGCTCATGAGGGTTGCGTGGTTTGCCGGGTTAAGTGCTCGATCCGGTAAACAGAAACACTCTTCATCTGATGCTTCTGCTGCTAATGGTGTTGAGTGATTTTTGCCACAATTGAAAACTATTGTGAAAGATACAATTTTATGGATTTGTTAGATATGGTTTAAACTTAGTTATGGATGTTTTCCATCCTGATACCTATACATAGTGATAGTGATACACATCTTAATAGCTACGTATGTATTATTATTATTCAAGTAGATTAGATACAAGAGTTATCTGTTTGTTCAACTTTGTGCTGCATTAATTGGTATACATGTATTATCTTAAATGTTTTGCTAACAAGTGTCTTAGGGTACTTGTTAAGAAACCTAAAGTTGAAATATTTCATTAAGAAAGTAAGCTTTTAATGTTTTCAAAGCATTAATCACTTCAAATTTTTGTTTTCCCAATAAAATCTTACCACTTTAGGTTCTTTAACAAGTGCTCTTAGATTGCGTTTGATTGTTGAAACAAAATTAAAATACAGAGACATGGGGACAAGGACATAAAATACAGGATTAAAAGTTAGTCTTGTATTTTTTTTGATGATGATATACAAGACACAATTGATTGTATCTGTGTCGTGCTTGATTTTGTGGTGACAAGATATATAAACTTGACAAATGACTTAAAATACCATTTAGATCTCTTTTTCGCCCATTTATAGTTTCATTAAAACTCTGTCTTTGTCATTGTTCTCGTGTTCCAGTAAAACAGAAATACAAAAAATATACTAATTTTTGTAATGAGATACAAGTTTTAGTACATGTCTTCATAATTAAATAAGATTTTGTGTCTTTATGTCTTGTATCAGCAATCAAATGCAACCTAAGGACACTTGTTAGCAAAACTCTTATGTAAATTGAGAACAAATTGATTGATCTGTGTTTTGCACAAAACTTGTGATGATGGATCAAGAGTTATAAAGGAAAAGTTTGTGGATTTATTATTTTGGTTAGCTCAAAGTGTTTTAATGTTGGTGGGGAGATTAAGAAAGAGGCCTTAGTATAGGCTCTATTGAAATTTTATTTAATGATTAATGAAATGTGAATTAGTGCAATATCTTATATAAAATAAGTATACATCACACAAATCTTTTTTACTTTACGCTGTGAAATGCAAACATTTTCTAGCACATTCCAAAATTAGTTATAGAATCACAAGTTGTGCAGTTTATGAGTGTGTACATGGTATACTATATAGAATTCCTAATTATGAATCTAGAAGGGTAGGCAAGGTAGTGAAGTTGGATGCGAAAAGAAAAGGAGGAAGTTGTTTACATTGGTAATTCAATAAAAAAAAAAATCTTTAATTTGTTTTTGAATATTTTAAACGTTATCTTAATTAATTCTTTTTTTTTTAAGATGTTCAGGGACTATTGAGGGTTACGTTTAAAATGTTGAAGGTTTAATTGGGTTTTTTTATAGGACAATTCCTTAAAAAAATGAGTGGAAAAGATAAAATGTAAATTATTTAAAGTGAAAAGAAAAAAAAAAAAGAGGATGGGATTAAAAGCCAGTATATATAATGTTGGTATTATTGTGGACCCAAACAACTCTTATTAGCAACAACAATGCGAGATGAAAGGAGACGCAACATGGACTTATCATTGCATATGTATACTTTAAAAAGTTAAGGTTCATTATAGGTCATTATCATCATACATGTACAAAAACATTCATATTCCAATCGGAAATACAAAATCACATGCAATCATTCAGCAACTATGCTTTGAAAAAAGTTTCACCAAATTATGGATTTCGGTTAGTCCAAATGAAAGAGATCCATTGTTTTGAAATAATAAAAAATTAGGATTTAAAGTTGTTACAAATTAGAAATATTGGCCTCCAAGATCCGGCCTAGCTTGGAATACATGCTCTAAACCCATCTTAGAACTTGATCTAACATGAGCGCATGGCATCCTCATTGCACCCTAATTTGGTGGCTTAAAGGTCTTATAAAGATTTAATAGAGCATTAATTACACCTAAATTTCTCTTTATAAGTAGTCTTATTATATTGTCAAGTAAGACGTCTAACTCTAATCTTATTATTTTAGAGCACGAACTAACTTGATCGTCAGAGTGTCAGGAAGTACCATCCTCTCATTCTTTCTAAACCGATAAAGTAAATCTAAACTCACTTTATTATTTCAATACAAAGGGAAAAAAAACTCAATTTCGTCCTTGTAAATTCTCACTTTGGTCAACTATGTCCCTAACAAAATTTATCAGTCAAAATCATATTTACAAAATACAAAAGTCAGTCAATTTCCGAAAGATAACAGTTAACGTGGCAGATAACGGAAGGACTAAAGTGACCGAATTTTCTATTTTATAGGGTCGCTTTTGGCCTAAAATTTTACACAGTTATGTGTAACATCACTTGACTGACTTTTGTATTTTACAAGGACAATTTTGGCTAACAATTTTTGTTGAAAAAGTTGACTTAAATGAGAATCTATAAGAACGAAATTGAATGTTTATCCCAGCATAAAAATTAAGGGGGATCAATGTAATAACCTTGAGCAAATTGAGAGAAGAATGAGTTAACTTATAAATTAATTAGAGGTAATAGTGTAATATTAAAGGATTTCAGAAAAGTTGGTTTAATTGAAAACATCAAGCTCATATGATGATTTTGATGAAATGGACATTACTTCAGAAATGGATTATAAACCGTCTTGTCAATATTATGAATATAAATTAGTGTTGGTGAATAAGGGTCCATCAACGAGTTCCACATGTTGCTTGCAAATTAATATTAATGTGTAAATTAAGGGCATGCAAAGAGTTGCTTTCAAAGAAAGTTCCACATGGTTCTGGAAATGAAGCTAACCACCATTGACCATTCGAATGTTAATTTGGCCTACCATACCAAAATGTTATTTCTTGGTAGCGTATTGTTTCACCGCAATATGATGTGTACACAAATTAAATCCACTACGCCAGAGATGGCATTGATAAAACTAAGAATTTTGTCGTAAGTATTAGCATTACTTCGAGACAGAGTATAATTATGCGTACAACTTTTGTTTTTAAGCTCAGAAACTTAATTGTTTCTGATCAATCACCATTTGAGACACTAGGAAATTACGACAGTCACTTGGAAAAATTCTTGCATCCTCACGGATGAAGGGTAATTTTTCTTTCACTTGGATCTTGAACCTTTCATAGTATTGTTTTACGAGAGGTAATTAAAGATGGCGAGACTCATAAAAATGAGTGGTGAAAATAACATTCAGAGGAAGAAAAAATTTCCATTTTTCTCTAATCATATCATTTATATTAACATTTTGGAATGGAAGTTTCTAACATACTCCTCAAAAACCAGCTATTTATCTTATTTATCCAAAAAAAAAAAAAAAGGAAAGTATCTACCACATTTATCCTCAAAATCCAGCTATTTTTTTATGAGAAAGAAAATAATTTCATTTATAAGAAAGTCTAATGACATTTAAACATTGAAAATGATATTTTAAATTTAATTCTAATAAAATACAAATACACTCTACATTTTAAATTAGCAAAAGATTTGTAACTCTTTTTTCAATATTCCACATCTCAGGTGTAACAGCTACTTCAGCTCCTTCAGGTTCATCAATCGGGTAATGGTTTTCACCTGAGACTTGATTTACCTGTCACATATTATTCTCCTAGTGTTGTTTTCTCTGCTAGTCATAAGTTACCTAGCATATATTTCAATTCTTGGATTTTAGACTCGGGAAACTACCATATAACCAATTCTTTTTCTATGTTTTATTCACATAGACTCTTGCATTATTTCTCAGTCAGTTTTCTTGAAAATAGCAAAGTTCAAGTTCATTATGTTGGTTCTATTAAAATAAATCCTTCTTTATTACTTCAGAATGTGCTTTACATTCCCTCATTTCAAGTAAACTTGATTTTTGTTTCTGCCTTATTGCAAGATAATGCTTGCACCATCACTTTCCATGTTGATTCATGTCTCATACATGACCTAAATTCCTTGAGGGAGATTGGAAAGGGCAGGATGGAGAAAGGCTTATACAATCTGAACACTGAGATTACACATGCTGATTTTATTTCAAATTCTGTTTCTGTTTCCAATTTCAGTTCTAGTTTTCCTACTTCCTTTGTCAATGTAGTTTCTCTTAATACTTGTCGTCATAGGCTTGGACACTTATCCGATGCTATTATTATTCACAAAATATGTACCGATTTGTCTATCCATAAAATAGTTTCTTTAGTTCAATGCAGTGATAATTGTGTTATTTGCCTCTTAGCTAAAATGAGAAGGTTACCATTTGTCTCTAATAACCATTTATCTGCTTCTGCCTTTGATCTTATTCATTGTGATATATGGGGACCCTTTCATGTTCCTACACATGTTGACAAGTCTTATTTTCTAACAACTGTTGATGATCATAGCCGATTTACTTGGACATACCTCTTAAAAAATAAATCGGATGCTACCTCCACTCTCATACATTTTATCACCCTCATCAAGAGCCAATTTGGTAATACTATGAAACAAATTCATTTTGATAATACCAAAGAGCTTGCACTCACAGAATTTCTGCAACACCATGGCATTCTTCATAAATTTTCTTGTGTTCAAAGGCCAGAACATAACTCGATTGTTGAGAGAAAGCATCAACACTTGCTTAATATTGCTAGGTCTCTTTTCTTCCAATCCAAGGTACCTATTCAGTTTTGGGGTGAATGTGTGAGCACTACTACCTTCCCTATCAATAAGGTGCCTAGTCCATTGCTCAAGTTCTCTACTCCCTATGAACTATTGTAACAACCCGACTTTTTCCCCTCATTTAAAATGTTACATAAGAAATAATTAAAAATATAATAATAAGGAAAAGGTTAGATAAGAATGAAATAAAATTCAAATATTAATTTTATTCCTGTAGTTTTAGTTAAAACTAATAATTTGGCGATCTCGTGACGTCCGGTGACGTTCGGGTCAATATTAGGTTATTTTTAGAATTTAATCTCAACTCACAGGAGTCTGTAAAATATATTAATATGAAAATAAATTCAAGAATATTTCAATAAAGGATTAAATATTAACAAGAAAAATTAATGGGTCACAACGGTATGTCTGAAATATTTTTAGCACGTTCGGACATAAATAGTTAATGAGCGAACACGACCGAAAGCACGCCGGGAAAAAATAGAAAATATGTATGCTAAGAGACTCATAAACCCCCACGGCAGCCCTTCAAANCTTTTAAAAGTTTGTCTCCTAAAATTTTAGGAGATATCTCCTAGTTTTCTGGGAGACAAGTTTTCAAAAAAAAAAACTTATTTTTCACGAAAATTATCAATTGAATAATTTTAAAAGCAGAACGTGTAAAAGATAGAGAGAAAGAAAATTTACACAAAGATTTATACTGGTTCGATTCCTTAACGGGAATCTACGTCCAGTTCTTCAAACGCCGAACTTAATTTTCTTTCAAACTAATTTTTCAAGTACAGAGACAAAACAATTATTCCTTTCACGTAGGAATTTTTCAAACCAAAACAGAAACTTGAAACCAACTCTTTCTCTCAAGCTTTCTGTTGCTCACCAAAATGATTTTCAAAAGATTTTCAAACAACGAAGACACTTAACAATTTCAAACCAAGATACAGACCAAAATAATCGGAGATTGAGTGGTGTAAAGCACTTGGGAGAGAGTATCACGAATGGTTTTTCTTTTGGCTCTAGTGTCTTGCATTTCAAAGTGATCATTGGTCACTTATTTATGCTTGATTCTTTGAAGCTTGATGACCATCTTCTTCATTTTTGCCATGATTCCTTCTTCCATGATTTGTGCCCTTTCTTTATTTGCCTTTAATCATCTTGAAGTTAAGTCTTTTGCCTCTTGACCGTTGTAGGAATATCTCCTTGCTCCAAGAATGTTGTTTTTTCCATTTTTGCATCCATGTGCTTCTTGTGACCGTTTGGAAGGAGATTGCCTCCATCACGNAGGCACATAGTCCAGTATTTATTGCTATATCTGTGATTAATAACTGAATTATATGAATGTATATGCTGTGTGCAAAGAAATGGTCCTGAACATGCATATTACATGTAGTCTGTGGTAAAATCTGTAGCTTTTCATGCATTCATGATAAACCTAGTTGAAGGAACTAGAGATAACTCTGAGATAAGCAAAGATTCTGAAATGAACCATAGGGAACAAGTATGCCATGCTGCAGGTACAGGAATGCTGAAAAGGGCCAAATGCCCAATGCTGAAGAAGGGTCAATGCCCAATGCTGAACAGGCTAAATGCCACATGCTGAAAAGGCCGTGATCACGAGAGCCAAATAACAAGCCCATTTCATTAGGTCCAAAAGACATACTGAAGATGGAAGCCCGCCACAGGTGGTGTCGATATGGCATACCTGGAGGTGTGCGGTTAGCAAGCTAAGGTGGGGGTACAATATCCGCCCACTGTTGAGGGGTCCCAAGGGGGCACACGGCAGGTGGAAGCCCACCGCAGGAAGGTACATTAGGGCCTACACTGAGGGTGCGAGGTTATTCCGTCATATTAATGTCAACAGAGGGCATTACTATGGTGGGAATAACATATATTCCAAAGCAGGTTTATTCTGTTATGCAGGTTATTCTGTTATGCATATGTTCATTCCACTAAGTATATATATCCAGCATATTCACTCTGATGATTCTGTTATGCATGAGTATAATTATAGTATGATTCTGCATTCTGATATATGTGAGTTGTTATGCTAGTACCGTCAAGAGGACGCTCGAGACGGCTATGTATATTCACGAAATGTTAATCAGCACGAGAAAATAGTAAGCAAGAGTAGTTCCCCTATCACATAGTAATGTAGATAAAGCCGTTCAGAACTTAGGCCAGATAATAAACAGTAGGATATTTAGTATGTATGTTCACTTAGAGATCTTTGAGCGGCCTGAAGTCCGACCTAATATGAGCCGAGATTCAGGAACTAAAGTTATTTCCACTGAGAACCTACCGTTCTCATTCCCACTACCTTATGACTTCAGGTACTGATGATGAGTCCTTCTTTGAGGATGCGGACGAGCCGCCAGCAGAGCCATGAGCGGCGATGACAAGACATGAGCTTAAAGATAGATTGATGTTCAGATTTTTGCCAAGGGCATAGCCCTTGTATTTTGATATTATGTACTCTGGGTTATGTATTCAGTATTTAGTTTATGTACATGTGATGTATATCTTACTTATTATGTATATACGACTATGTGACTTTGTATGATGGACCACCTGGATATGTATTGGATGCTTTATGAACTTACAGTTACACGCTTTGTTATATTGTTCTTTCTGACGCATAGCTCTATTTTAGTGTTTATGCAATGTAAATGAAAAGTTTGAAATGGGTCCATATTTTCTTAAACGACTATTTTCAAAAGATAACAAAGGACTAAAGTATTCCGACCAAGTAGAAAACAACCTAGTGAGCTTTGTTTACTACGTACGGGTTAACAGTTAGCTAGGGTGTTTCAACTATCATTTGGCAAGAAGCCAGAATATGCAGTTCTCAGAATTTTTGGCTACCTATGTTATGCTTCTACATTGCCAACAGGCAGGACAAAACTCTAACCAACAGACATACCTTCTATTTTTTTAAGGATATCCTATTGGCTATAAGGGCTATTGGCTTCTTAATTTGAAAACTATGAAGTTGTTCATTTCTAGAGATGTGGAATTCAGGGAATCAATCTTTCCATTTCCTGATCACTCTAGCACCACACCATTTCTTGACTCATTTGTGTTGCCTATCCTTCAACTTGATCTTTAACAGGATCCTCCATCAGTTTAGCAACCAGCACTTGCTATCTCTCAAATTGAGCCTCCCTCCCAACCCGCTGAACCTTCTAATCCAAAGCTCAAGTGTTCTTATAGTCCTTCTAAGAAGCTTGCTCATTTTGATGCTTATCAATGCTATCATACTAAGCCTCCTCATCCAATCTCATATTTTCTCACCTATGAAAAATTATCTCCTACATATAGACAATTTGATCATCAGGTTTCTTCTAGTCCAGAACCAACATTCTATCATCAAGCTCTGAAAGATTCTGCTTAGAGGCAAGCTATGACAAAAGAGATACAAGCTCTAGAAGCCAACATAACTTGGACTATGGTCTCATTGCCTTATGGAAAGCATTCCATAGGTTGCATATGGGTTTACATAAAACTCAAGGCCGATGGCACTGTTGACAGATATAAGGCAAGATTGGTTGCCAAAGGTTATACACAACAAGCTAGTACTGATTTCATGGACACTTCTTCCCTAGCTGCAAAAATCACTACAGTTTGGTTGCTATTTTCCCTAACTACAACAAAAATTGGCATTTCTTACAGTTAGGCATTAATAATGCGTTTTTGAATGGGGACCTCTTTGAGGAAGTTTACATGGACATGCCCTTAGGTTATCTCAAAAATTATAAGAACCTTGTATGCAAGCTCAATAAATCTTTATATGGACTGAGACAAGCCTAATGACAATGGTTTCAGAAGTTCTCCACTTCCTTGTTGTCCTCGGGCTTCGAATAATCTAAAAACGATTATTTTCTTTTTCATTTTGGTGTTGGCAACACAATTCTTTTCCTATTGTTGTATGTTGATGACATTATCATTTGTGGTCCTAGCTCAGCTGCAATTTTTGGTGTTCAACAGAAACTTGAATCCCTCTTCAAGCTCAAGATTCTTGGTGATTTGAAATACTTCATGGTCGTCGGCCTTGAGATTGCTAGGACTTCCAAGGGAATTTGTCTTTCTTAGCAAAAATACACCTTATCTATTCTAAGAGACATCGGATTCTTGGAGTGAAAACATGCTCCTGTTCCAGTAGATCCGAGTACTAAGTTGTTTGCAGGGGATGGTTATCTTGTGGCAGACTCCTCACAATATAGATGATTGCTAGTTAGACTCCCTTACAATCTCTCGGCCGGATATCAATTTTGCTTTGTCAAAATTGGGCCAATGTATGGCTGATCCGCGAGTTCCTCATGAGCAAGCTTTGCATTATCTTCTTCAGTATCTCAAGTCTTGTCCAGGACAATGAATCTTCTCCTCTACAACATCCATGCTCAACTTGAAGGCATATGCAGATGATGACTGGGGTGGTTGCCTTGATACCCGATGATCCACAACTGGTTTTCTTGTGTTCCTTGGTGACTCCTTCCTGTAGTGGAAAACCAAGGAACACGCCACTGTGAGCAAATCCTCCACCAAGGCTGAGTATCTGGCCATGATTGTTGTGACCAGTGAGTTAACTTGGTTGCAGTCCATTCTTTTGGATTTTGGAGTTGCATTGGTCTTGCTATGGTCTATGTCGACAACCAATCTACTTTGCATCCAATCCTATTCACCATGAGTGATTCAAACACATAGAGATTGATGTGCATTTCATTCGAGAGAAGGTTGCCAACAGAATTATCAAGCTTAGCCATGTCAAAACACATTAGCTAGCTGATTTAATGACTAAGCCATTACCTCATTACAAATTTCATCCCTTAATAAGCAATTTTGGAATGATAGATCTCTACCTTCCTCCTTGAGGGGGGTATTATACTTAATAGTTATTATTAGCTATTAGTTAATACTTGATTAGTTAAGTTAGTTATACAATTGTCATATAGATATCAAGTTAGTAGGTAGTTAGTTTCTTTGCATCTCAAGTTATGTATCTCACCTTGTATATAAGGGATCAATCAAGGATAATTCATAGCTTTTGCTACACATTCATACTTCACAAACACATTCAACTAACACTACTAAACGTTGAAAGGATGTTCATGTAATTATAATAGCTTCGACAATTATTTTTCATATTTTTATTGCAATATACTCAACACCATCAATGGAAATGGATTATTAGCCAAAGAATAATGTTATATCTTCCTAATTCATTTTTATAATCATCTTTTTTTCATTATTGAATGAAGTATGAATTTATTACTTTTTAAGAGTTCAACCCACATTGAGTGCATCTAAATGGTGATTTGTTTCTCTAAAGATTTAGAGTTCATCTGAATACACAAGTTATTAGATGGTGATTTGCTTATCTAAACATTTGGAGTTCATCTGAATACACAAGTTAAAATAAGCTTATTACAAAATAAACTTTTGAAAAGTAATTTATAAATAAATTATTTTGTATTTAAAAATACAATATATTTTTTTTGTTTTAAGTATTTTGAAAAGTGCTTTATGAGAAGTTAAATATTTTAACCTATCAAAAATCACTAAAATTAATTTTTTTAAGTAATAATTTTCCTAATTTAACAACTATGATTTCTAACTTCAAAAAATATTTTTAAAAAATTAAAAAAGTTATGTTACTCAAACATGCCTTATATTAGAATGGTGAGTAGTGTTCCACTCATCTCATTTTTCTGACAATAGGTGGTTTAATTTTACAATATTTAATTGTGAACACCTTTCTATATTCATCTCCTAAACTTTCGATTTTATGAAAAGCCATTCCAAACCAATAATGTTATGTTCCTTTTGTTTGTTCTCCATTTTCATGCAAAGAACTCAATTCATCGCCGTCAAGAGTGCTTTGAACCCTAGGAACCGAGAATCATTTCCCTTTAATAATAATAATAATAACAATAATAACAATAATAACAATAATAATAATAACATCTACACCCCTAAACTTTCACTATATTATTACAAGTACCTTAAACTTTAAAATCATTTAATTTAACATTTGAACTTTCAGTCACTTATAATTAGTTATCAGTGATCATCAAATCTCTCAATTACATTCTTAAACTTTAATTTACATATAAAGAATCACCAAAAATTATAAAAAAATTTAATTAATTTCTTAAGCTACAATAATTTTCAAATACAATGTTATTACTAAAGGTGATTTCTTTTTTTATGTGCATCAAGTATCAAAATGTCTACCATTTTTTTACGACAATTTTTTTCTTTATTTTTCCATCTAATGTTTTTAAAAATATTAATATATATATATATAAACAAATTAAATAAATCATGTGAACAAAATTTAATTTAATTTACTGCTCGTTAAGTATAAGAAAAAAAATGCGGTTATACTAAATCTATTGTTAAATGTGTTTAATTTTTTTAATATATTAATAGTAAAAATTTTGATGCATAACACTCATAAATCTTGACATGTCGTTCTCTAAGATTTAAATAGTAGGCTAAATATAATTTGACAAAATATTTAACTATGAGAATTATTATAGTTTGAATATTTAATTGAAAGAGTTAATGGTTGGTGTGGTCGCTAAGTGCAAGTGAGTAAGAGTTTAAGCGTTCGAAGATTTAAAAGGTTGGGGTGTCTACTTGTAATTAAGTGAAAGTTTACTAATGTCAATGATAAATAACCCAAAAAAAAAAAGTCAACTATATAAACATTTTATCAATGCTCATTATTTTAGATATATTTAGGTTAGTGGTTCACCTATACACCTAGTGGATTGTGCGCTATTTATAATTGGTAAGATTCTACTGGTATTGATGATTGTATTATGTTCTTGTATATCAATGAATTGATCGTCATGACTTAAAAAAGAGAAGAAGAAAAAAAAGAGCATGTGTTTTATGTTCTTTATAAATGATCTATTAAAACTTTTTTTTTTCAAATTCATTAACTAATTATTAAATAAAAAAAAATTAAACGATAAAAAAATACCTTCACCACAAATAAAGAAAAAAATTTATGGAAAACTCTCTTAATCCAACCACACTACATCTTTACTCACTAGCCACTACCCTATGTGTGTAATGAATAATATAAATTTTTTATACAAAATCCTTTTATCAATCCTCTTGCAACTCCTATAAATGACACTACATTTTAAGCGGCAAAACAAGAACTAAATTACCATGTATCATTCATTTCAGTTCATAGGATAAGAGGCTTTAGGCAGAGAATTGATAAATCATTTCTCATGTTTAAGCTATTCAATACGTGATATGAGAAGAGTCAATGTTAAGATATATTAGTAAACACGATATAATCTTAATTGGTCTCTAAATATTTCAAATTTTACCCTCATTAATCATTCTATTTAAAATGATTAGGGACTAATAAATGTAATATTTAAAATATTCAGAAATAAGTATACCCGTCATAAAACAATTGAGAATTTTTTATTTTGTTTATTTTTTTTATGGGACTAGCATCAATGAAGCATTTATCTCTTTTTTTTCTCTTTCCAATTTTGCCCCAAATCAGTCTAATGACGGAACTACCCTTAATTCTGACACATGTAGTAGGGCAGAAGCAAAATTTTCCACGCACACCCCATACAGACATAAAACACACCACACTGTCCCCACGTTGTTGTTTTTTCAAACCTCTCTCTCTCTCTCTCTCTCTCTCTCTCTCTCTATTTTCTCTCTTTCCCTGCAACTACCGTTTCTTCTCGCCGGAGAACCGTCACTGATCTTGGCCTCCGGCGAACCCCTCCGATCCCTCCGCCATGAGTTCCGGCGAGCTCCTCCACATACACCCCCAGGAGCTGCAGTTTCCCTGTGAGTCCCACAAAAAAATTTTTAAAAAAAAAAATCAACTTTTCCATTCAAAATTCGATGATTTTTTTTTAATTCTTTTTTGTGGTTTTGGGTTTGTTGAAATAGTTGAATTGAGGAAGCAGATCTCGTGCTCTTTGCAGTTGTCTAACCAGACAGATAACTATGTGGCGTTCAAGGTTCCAATTTTT
The DNA here is from genome assembly GCA_003254905.1 of Nissolia schottii. Classification (NCBI taxonomy): domain Eukaryota; kingdom Viridiplantae; phylum Streptophyta; class Magnoliopsida; order Fabales; family Fabaceae; genus Nissolia; species Nissolia schottii. Next base: position 745,969 of record QANU01066119.1, on the reverse strand, counting down.
TTACTTTCCATGTTTCTCTCTGACTCACTTGAATTTTTTTTTTCCCCCCTTTCAATTATGTTTAGTTTTTTGGGCTTTTGAATTTTGGTGTTTTTATGTGTATCTGTATGTGTTTAATTTTTGTGTGTTATGGAGATTTGTGATTTTGATTTGGGGTGAAATTCATGGTGTTGTAGGTTAAGACAACAAATCCGAAGAAGTACTGTGTTAGACCTAACACTGGAGTTGTGCTGCCAAGGTCTACATGTGATGTTATAGGTTTCTTAATTCCCTTCCTAACTCTCCCTCTCTATCAAACATTCTTTTGTTGTTTGATTATGTGTGCCTATGCTTAAACTGGTAGTTGGTTATGTGATATTATGTGATAGATTGGAAGATTGGATTTCTAATACACTTTTACGCTCCGCGCATCAAAACTAATCTCGTTGTTTTTAGATTTAATTTTGATGCACCATGCGTTTAACACAGACATCTAATCATGTCTTGTCACGTTAGCAAAAATGTTTGACTCTCACACTCACTATTTCAAAAGTCTCACATATAATAACACCTCATGACACTAGTGTGTTTGGTTTCAGTTTTCATTTTGTGTTTCCATTTCCTCAATTTCTTGTTTTCGGGATTTTGTGAAGGAAACGGTGAAAACAATAAAATCTTGTTTTCTATTTCTCTAATTCTTTCACAAAATCCTAAAAACAGAAACACAGGAAATGGAAACAAGAAATAAAAACAAAAACCAAACACACCTGCTTTTTTACTCTAATAGTATATTGATCTCTTTTTGTTTTCCATGTGTCCCTCCCTTTTCCAAGTTTCTCAATTGTCCCTTTTATATATTGATTGTTCATGTCTGATTTATATTTTAGTGATGATGCAAGCCCAGAAGGAGGCACCTCCTGACATGCAATGCAAGGATAAGTTTCTCCTTCAGAGTGTAGTTGCCAGTCCTGGAGCAACCACCAAAGATGTTACCCCGGAAATGGTAACCATTAAGAACCCGGTTTCTTGATAGAATAACCATGTATTTGACGACTGGCATATCTTCCAAAACAGAATATAGGACTGTTCTTACCCACCTTGCATAATGTAATGGTTTTCTTCTGTGCTTGCCGCTTGTAGTTCAATAAAGAATCTGGCCATGCTGTGGAAGAGTGCAAATTGAGAGTTGTTTATGTTTCTCCTCGACCACCATCCCCAGTCCAAGAAGGATCTGAGGAAGATTCCTCGCCTCGGGCGTCTGTGTCAGAAAATGGGCACTCAAGTGCTCCTGAATATACAGTTGTAAGTAACCAGTGGATTTGCATATACTTTTTTAACAAAAATCTTCTCCTTTTCGTCTTAATTAATTGTTGTAACTTGTAATAAAAATGCATTGCAGGCTTCAAAAGCTTTCCATGAGGGGGTTGAACAGGATGCTTCATTTGAGGTGAAATATGTGTGTCTCACGTCTGTTGTTCTTTAACATTTAGATTTTTGAAGGATATCTTGTTCATTCCTTAGGTTTCTTTATGTATTGAAAAAAGAGCACTTCACATTAAAATTCCTATGCTATGCAGCATAGAATAGAACACATTTTAACTTGGGAAAACTAATTCTTGATGTTTTCAATTGATTCCGGCCCAAACAAGTATTCAAATGCAATCATAACTTCATTTGGACCCTTCCTCTTTAAAGGTTTATGCTTAGTTAAGGTGAAGATTGCACGTCATGGGAGAGATATCTAAGATCGCGATGATTCTTATTTAGTATTAGGAGGTTGGAACGAATCGCCTTTTAAATGTTTTTGAAACAAACAAGTTTGTAAGTTTTCTAAATTTACTGTACTCATCTAGGTTTTGCATAAGCTAGTTGCATTATGGTTCTCTGTGGTTCATAGGAATGTAATTAAGGAATGCACCAGAGATAAACTGTTTGAAGATGAATTTTATTCATGTCATATACTTACATTGGTGATTACATTATTGGAATAAATTTGCCAGTAGGCCCCATGGCCTATAATATCTATGAGAAGAGCTTGGCATTGCTCTTTGTGAGGTCTGAATGCGGGAAATTTGGTGCTTGTTTTAAATTTCTTATTTCTTATTATTTCAGGCAAGGGCTCTTATTTCTAAGGCAACTGAGGAGAGGAATTCTGTTATTGAGCAAAATAAAAGGCTTAAGCAAGAACTGGTATGGAATTTATTTAGAAAAGAAAAGTCTTTTAAGCATGCTTTTACACTTGTTATCCTGAATGTTTCCTTTGGTTATCTTATGAATATATGTTATTTCCATTTAATCATTTTGGTTAAGTTCACTCCATATGAAAGTGTGGATATTGTGATATTTCAATGCTTCTAATATGTTCTCGTGTTATGTCATGCAACTATTAGGATATACTGAATTTAATATCCATCTCTTTAACTCTGAATTTACAGTTTGGAAAAGTTTCACGTCATCTTAATCTTCTGTTCATAATCAATTATATCCGAATATCTTAAAAACTTGTTTGTGATTCCATGTGATAAAGGATCAGGAAAATGGAGGCGGTGGGATCAACGGGAACCTGTTGGAGTGTTGGGTTTCCCAGTTTCTAAATTATATTTGGTTTTTAAGATCAGAAGAAATAGTAACTTGTGTGACTATGCGCTACCATGGCCATGAGTGGTTGAAAATTAAGTTAATATGCATTTTGGTTTCGGAATAAATTACAACTCAACACTTAAGTCCCAATAAAAAAATGTGCTAACATTTTAGTCCTTGGCATTTGTATTATTGTAACAAGTTAGTCCTTCTGTTAAATATTATCCATTAGCTAGTAATAGAATTGATGACATGACCGTTAATTGACATATTGTATCTGACCTGAATTCAATTGAAATGATGTGTTTCAATTCTCACAACACCAAAGCACTAAAATCCTCTAAAACACATTATAATCTGTGTGGGTTTCATTTCAAAAAATGGGCATTCTCTCGCTGTTACGTTTCATTTCAGGGAATTTATGTGCTTTGGTTTCGTGAGAACTGAAATTCGATACATGTCATATACATGTCAATTAATAGTCTAGTTAACAGATCACACCTAACGGAAGGACTAACTTTCTTCAACATGATAAACGTCTCGGGGATTAAAATTCGAGGAAACTTTCTTTGAGCGACTTAAGTGTTAACTCGCAATTCTTGCAGGGACCAAAATGTTTATTAACTTGAAAATTTTAGTTCTTGGAAGCTTTTGGTTTAATTAATGTTATGCATAGGTTCTGTTCTTTGTTAATTTCCAAAACTTCTTATAGTAGTTTGGTTGGTTGATTGTCCGAAATAAACCGAAACAAACCGAAGAACATCTTTAAATTTAACTACCGCCTTCCAAAATCACATTATACTTTGCCGATTAGTTTATAACCTTTTCCAATTCCTTAAAATGTGCCTGGCTCTTCTATCACCTACTGAAGATGTGGTAAGAAGAAACACTTCGATGGTCTGTTGCAGTATTTCTCAGAGTTAACCCTTTCCCCCTCAAATCATACTATGAACTGAGACTTGTTCACTGCCCCATGCATTATTGCTGAATATGAAGTCATGATAGTCATTACATGCTTTATTCTCACTCTTGCCATATTCTTTTTGTCGTCGGCCATATAAAAATTAGATCCTACAAAAACTTTTCCTGTACCCTTCTAACTTCTGATTGATTATTCTTCTTGCATAACTGTTAAATGATTAGTGCAGAAGTTAGTAACTGCATCATATTGTGGTTGTTTTAGATTTCATGATTTGTGATGGAAAATTTTTTATTGACTCGGAATCTTCTTCTGTTTGCAGGAACTTTTGAGGCGCGGAGCCAACAGAAGCGGCGGTGGTCTCCCATTCATGTATGTGGTTCTAGTTGGCTTTATTGGCATCATTTTGGGTTACCTATTGAAGAGGTCGTGACCTTGTAATAATGTTGCCAGCTTCTCAGAAATGAATCAAATGCAGAGAGAGAGAGAGAGAAAAAATGTGTGATATGAAGGAACCAATTGTAATACTGAGTCGTGTGTTGCACCTAGAGAATTTGGGAATTGTGATCCGACATTGGTAACTTCTTATCAGTCATAGCAATGGTAGAACATTAGAAGTTTGATGATAAAATTGTATTAACAATTTGAAGTGTTAAATGTGATTAATTTTTAGCTGNTATATATATATATATATTTGAACATAGTTTGTGTCCGGAGTGGTTTGAGTGCAAACATGATCTAAGACAAAGTACTATAGCATCGTTTAATACGTGTGGTTGATTTTCACGCAGTGGGATAAAATTTGGTTGTTGTTTGTGACTGGAAAATATGCCAAAATCAATTTTTCAACCCATGGTTTTTGACAAACTATTTTGGAGAGATTTGCCACGTGTTTGACAATGAAACTAAAATCTATAACTTCAAAATAAACCAGAAATAGCACTTCTAAGTAATATTGATAATCTTCTACTGACTCTCTTCTTCTTTGTTGTTGTTAACTGTTATAGTTTCATTTATAACTAATGGCCTGACTTGGAATTGCAGTTACCTCTCCACTCATCCTTTTAGATTTGATAGTCATCAAGTTCCCATCCTTAATAATTATGTTAGATTTCATAGACAATTTTATCTAAAAAGATAGTATGTTCTAATTCATGTTTCTTGCCCCAGATAAGTAGTGTAGAGACTTCTTTAAAAAATTTCTTACTTTTTTAAGCCATGTGAGTAACTTGATTTCCCACATCTAGTTATATCCATGCCCATTATATCTGCCATCGAAAATGGACATTTCCAAAACCCCTTCAAAACAAAAGTTCCTTAATCTGATTTTTGTCCCCTACTTCCAACTCTTCAAATGTTGAAGGTAAAGTTGATGATGCGAAGGTTCTAGTTTACACTTGAAACCAGAGTTTGCTTTCTTATGATATATGCCATTGTCATTCACATACATGTTGAATGGCTTTGACTTTGAATTTAGTCAAAGTGTGTGTAAATTAGCTCAAACACCACTTACAATGATATCAAACTCATAACAACAGAAAAGAAAACAGATTAGAAAAAGAACAAAGAAAAGCAACCTTGTACAACTCATAAAAGAGGGCACTGATACTGAAAATCTGTTTCATTCCACACAAAATGTATACATCCAAGAATCTTTCTAGTGGTCACAGCCAACAGTCCGGTGCAAGAGATTCCTACATGATACAGTCTTCTTGAGAGGGTAGATTTACACAACCTGAACCCGTCAAAATGTCTTAAAATTTGGAGCCATAATCTCTCACCTAAGACCCCTTAATCATGTTGCAACGAACAATAATCTTCTGGAAATCATCAAGGCTTAGCTGCAACAGAACACATTATACATGTTAGTTCAAATACAATTCAATAAGGGCAGTCCAGTGCACGAGACTCCCACCTAATGTGGTCTGAGGAGGATAGATGTATGCAACCTTACTCCCACAAGGTAAGAGACTGTTTCTAGGATTTAAAACCATGACCTCAAGGTCACGAGGCAACAACCTTATCGTTGCGCAGAGGCTCACCCTCTTATATCAAGTCCAATACATATGATATTTTCCAGAATAATTTGGCAGTCATCAATTAAAGTTCAAATGAGAAAACGGGTAAGTTCTAGAGCCAAGAGGTTATTCTATGTTCTCCCCCTGAACTTCAACCAAAAAACATAAAACAAACCATTGAAAATGCTGTTAATACTGACCTTTCCATCTCCATCACTATCAAAGCAGCGAATCATATCAACTAACTCTTTGTCTGTCCATGTAAAATCATGAGCTATGGCAGCCCTTTGTAAATCCCTTTTCGTTACAGCTCCTTTTCCTGCTTCTGCATTGCCATAACCCATAACTTCCCTTTGTCAATCACCAACTGCTTGTGTATGAATTAAAAGTAGAAAACAAAAAGGAGAAATAAAAATTTCTTCCCTCATTTTAATATAAAATGAGAACCAGATCACAATAAAATAACTAGGTCTTGATGTCATTTTTTAATTACTAGACTTCTCATCTTTAGTTTAGAGCTTAAGTAGTAACTTGGTAGTGCAAATTTGAAAAAGCTATGAAATAACTTTTCATATAAATTGTTTCCAGTTGAATTGCTTTCTTAAAAGGCTGAGCTTATGAAAATAAAAGAAATTGGATCCAATAAAACTACTTAAAAAAAAATTTCTTAAGCTCATCCAAATCTATGACAGCTCTTTGATACTTGAAACAGCAAATACACACTTATATCGGGCATAGGCCAATCAATACATACAAAAACCTAGAGTACCACCAATTGCTTTTGTAATAACCATTAAAAGTAGCATTGTAATGGGCAAAAAGTGGCTTCTTAGACCAGATTGCTTTTTATGCACTTGGAAAATTGTAAGTTTAAGGGGAAACATGGTTCCTCTTTGATGGATAGGTGATACAAATATAACTCTTCGCAATCGATCTCTTGCCACTGTTCCTTTCCCTCAAAAAACAAAAAAGATAACAGCAGCAGAAATTACCATCAAGCTGGAAGAAGTGGACAATGACTTCATCCTCGGTCAGTTGCAGTCGACTGGCAAACTGTTGTCGTCACATTCATATATTAAAAGACAAATGACTCCAAACATGCTTAAAGGATTTTTAAAAGGAAAGGAGAGTATGTTATGTTTAATAGAATAGCAGGCTCAGTACAAACCGATTTCTTGTTCTTCTTTTTTCCCTTATCTTCTTGAATGTGAATGTTTCCCTTTTTCCCAGCCTTAGTAATGTTCATCACATTCTTCTCAGAGGAACCTTCTGCAGCGTCTTGAAGGGAAAGAGCAATTGCCTACCCACAAATATCATACAGTTAAGATCTCTTCTATTATTCATAGCATTATTCACATCAGCAGCATGGGAAAAGCAACAGGATCTGCAAACACCAAAACTACCTTCCTCAAAGCTTTGTCGTCGTCGTCATCATCAATGTACTCCGAGTTACTACCACAGTGCTTCTTAACAGAAACTTTAGCTTTCATTTTTGAACTTTTGTTCTTCACCTGCTGCAGTAGGTATGATGTTAAGAAACATAATCAGAGTGAGTTAGAATGTAACTTATATATAATAGAGGAAATGTAACTAATTAAAAAACAAACTAATTTCTAACCAACTCCCATTCAGAATTTGTAACTAAACCCTACATTATGTAAAAAGTCATCAAGTAAAAAGAATCGCAAATGCCAAAGTAATTTTCAGTAAGTCACAGGCCTGTGCACTCAACTACTTTAAAAATACACATTACCAAAGCCAAATCACAGGACACAAACAATAGCTGTATCTTCAAATTGATCATTTTACCAACGAATTGACTCAATTTTGCAAAGAAATAAAAATATAGACACCAAGCAAAGAAAATCTCAAACCAATTTCATTAACATTAGAAAACGAATTGAAAAAAAGAAACTTCAGCGAGAAAAAAATGATCTTTATACTACCCACCTTCCTTTTCCGCGACCCAGAAGAATTTCCAACGACAAAGTCTTCATCTTTATCACGCTCATCGTCTCCGCTTGAAGAATCTGAGGTGGGTTCTCCCTCTCCATCGTCATCGGGTCTATACTCTTCATCATCGTCTTCTTTAACCTTGTTCTTCTCCTTCCCCTTTTTGTTGTTCTTGATACTCGAAAGGCCCTTGAGGGAGGAGGCCATGTTGGGCAACCCAAGAGCCGCCAGCCTCGCCTTGTTCTCCGCGATCCTCGACTGCCTCTGCCTCTCATACTCCGACGCGCCGCCGCCCTTCGCGGCGGTCTCCGAGGAGGAGGAGCTACTTGGGCTTGAGGCATTGTCGTCGGAATCCGAATCGGGTGTGTGGAGTTTGGCCATTTGGAATTGAAACTATGTTGGATTTGTTATGGTCTTTTCTCAGTTCGAAATTTAACAAACTGAGGCGTCGGTTTTGAGATTTTGGGTGGGTGTGGGTTTTAACACCACGTGTGTTTCCCCTCCAAAAGAAAAGGAAAAGAAAAATAGGTCGATTTTTTTTCTCTTCTAAATATATTAATTTATTTAATTATTTTTAAAAAATTCAATTTAATCATTTATTTATAAAATTATTAGTCCGTCTAGTTAACGTTAATCTCTTATTTTAATCAACTTATGTTAGTTCACACAAAATTTTCAACAATCTCCCACTTGAATAACACAAGTTAAAACAAGAATTCTCGTATTAATCCATCAGTACATTATCACAACAAGATGTCAAGATCGAGTAAGCACTCTCAACAAAATCGTTCATTACGGGATAACAAACACTCAACAATGCAGAAAAAATCATACTCGAAGAAGTGTTGATATCATATATGCAAGATACTCATCTCCCGGTGAACTAACAAAATGTGGTGTATGGGTAAATGAGAATGCAACAATAAAATTGAATGTATAAATGCAATCAAAACAATTTTAAACAAATTGGCACAACATTTACCCAAGATGCTACATGAAAACCAAAAAAAATCTCAACACAGCAACAAAATGAGATTGGGTCTGAAATATCTCAAAAAACGTGTCATATGAACATGAAAGCGCTCACAATAACACTAGGTCAATAATATATGGCAACAATGCATTCACCCCAAATGCTTTCTGAGATATAAGCACAAATATTGAGACTGAGTCCAATATGTCTCAACTATATGTCATTACACAAAATTGTATCAATAATTAAGTTGTGCAAACTTAAATGACATTCATGATAACACGAGGTTATAACAAACTCCCACTAACCCAAAATACCAAAAGGACATCATTATACCCTTATAGGTTGCTAGTCTTGCTTAGGAGATCAACAACCATGAGTTCTGTAGTTACATAATTGACAAGAGTTAATCATGATATGTCATATAAACACAAAATGAACGCAAACCAATATACGGCAAAACATTACTAAATATAGAGAAAAAAAACATAACAACAATAAAAATACACATTTCTCTCACTAATTCAACATATTGAAACAACACAACATTTTCATTAAAGATCACAATTTCAAATACTCTAATGGTTCAACAAGTGATAGTGGGACAGAAAATAAACTCTATAATGAAGTATTGAGTTTGAAACTCGCAGTTATTCTCTCATAACAAAATTTTAAAATAGAGAGAAACACAAAAGTGCAAAGTTACAAAGACTGGGTTGATCACAAAATTTCACAAAATTAGTTTTACATACCCTGCCTATAAAATTCAAGGATATCATAAGTGTCTATTTGACACTTTACAACAAATATCTCCTTTCTGTCATTGAAAATTCATACAAAAACAAGTCAATATTCGTCTGAGCATAATATTAGTTTACTAACCGTGGGAGTAATTTTTTGGACCTATAATCAACAATAATTAAGGACATAGCACAATATAAAGTCTCTAACTCCTATTAATCAAAATTTCAATATATTCGGGAGTAACAATACAATCAAGGACATTTATTAAGGTCCTAAAATTTAAAGCGATGACAAACCAAAAGGTAGAGAAAATCATAAACCAAAATAATATTTTCTCACATATTAATATTTTTTCATGTTCAATTAATTGAGCTAAAGCACTTGTATCATTACAATCCCTTCGAAGGGTCTAGAATCACAATATACAAGTCTCTCACTTAGAAAAACAATATTATCAATATCATAAAAAAAATTATTTGCAATATATAAAATATAATTAAATTATTTTTCTTATCACGCAACGATTATGTCAAATAATGTCACACCGAAGGGTATGCTCATTATCTATGCAATCCAACAATATTCGCAATCCATTAAAAATAAATTAATAAAATAATTTTATTTAACAAGGATAAATTTCACTAAAAGCGAAAACAAAATTCATAAAATTTTTGGATAGCTACAAAATGCCCAATAAAGCCCTCTCACGCAATGTAATTCCTTTGGGGAATCTCAATGTTATAATGCATGAGCATAGTGTTTACATAAACAATAAGATTATGTCCCTATAACTAGTATCAAAAGGATAGTGAAAACTTCAAGAAACATCATTATCAAATCATTAATAATTATATTAATAAAGATATACTGAAGGGTAAGTTCATTATTAATACAATCCTCAATGTCACACGAGTAATAAAATTGAAATATTTATAGTGGATAAATACTCAACCAAAAAAGGGAGCACAAAAGATTATTTAATAAATAATAATTAGTGAGCAAAGCTCCCTTAAAAAAATGCACAACATGACTGGTCAAATAAAACATAGAGATATTAACAAAATTATAATTATTTCTCCATGACAAATAATATTTTACCCAAAATGTTTGGTGATAACATAATTTTACTATAAACAATGGAAGCATAAATAATTTCACAAATATTGTAAACAACATTTTATATTTTATCACAATTGTCAAAATGTTATAATATATATATATATATATATATATATATATATATATATCAGTAATCACTCCCAAAAGTTAATATTTTCAAAATAAAAATATTTTTGAAAGCATTTAATTAATTTGAAATAAATCTTAAATTTAATAGTGATTTATGCAATCCACACAATAATTCAACATTCTCCCACTTAAACTGCATAAAATCAGTATGCCAAAATTTTATTAAAAAACATTATTTCAAATTAACATGAGAGTGTACAAAGTTATCATGTTCCAAAAAAGAAAAACATAATAGCTCTTAGACCAACATTGCACTAAATTCAAAATTGCAATGTCCCAAAAATTGTAGTATACAATACTATATTTACAAAATAAGAATCAAAATTATTTTAATTGTTAAAAATCATAAAATCTTAGAGTAAACAAATTATGAGATACAACCAAAAATGCCATAAATATCAACAAAATATTTTCTAACTCGAAATCGAATAGAGTATCTCATAATTTTCATCATTATTAAATTTGAAAACTTAAAACAAATAATTCCAAAGCATCAAAATATATAAACTTTAGCATCTGAAACTTGGAACATGATACAAAAACTCATAACATGTAGTACATAATTCAATAGTGAAAATATTTAACAAAATTTTTTGTACATACATATTAACCAAAATAATATTTAAATAATCACAAAATTACAATTTATCATAATTGGTTTCGTAAATGCGAGCTCACAATTATAAAAAAAAATGCAAACAATAATTCCAAAATTTCCAAATAACAACTCGAAAAAATATTGTGCAATAATTAATAACAATATTGTATAATTATAAAGTACAATATTAAACACATAAGGAGTCAAAATTATTTCAATAATCAAAGTACATTAACTCTAGAGTGCGCCAAAAAATAGTGTCCAATAATGTGATGAATATGCATAAAAATTTACAGGTCAAAGTTCGGAGAGTACCACATAATTTTAATCATTTTAATATTCCAAAATTATACAATAAATATTTTTTTGTGCCCAAAAATTAAATAAAATTCACCAATAATTCAAAAATAAAAAATAAATTAATTTCTGCCAAAAATGGCAAAAATTTGGGCCTGGGAGGGGGTCACACACGCCACTCCTTGCAAGTGGGTGTCGCAAGCGTTCACTATAGGTCATTCCTAACCTCCAGTTGGGTGAGGATCTGGGTCACGCTAAGCCACTACGTGGTGAACAAGTCAACCGCTCATTCTCACTCGTCCGGCCACGAAATCAAACTTTTTCGGTGGCACTAGAATCATAATGACGAGTACTACAAGATTTTGAGATCAATTTCATCCAAAAGGGTTCCGAACTTTCCAGTTTTCATTCAAACAAAAATGGTTCTATAGCTGGAGTGTTTGACGAAAGTCTCACTTGATTCTCAACCAAATTTCACGATTCCAATCAAGATCAATTTGAAATTTCAGTATCTATCGAAAGCCCTAAGGAATTTTCAAATTTTATCAACCAAAACTTAAAATCCCAAATTGAGATATCTTAGGGTTCATACAGGTTCAACAAAATATATCTCCTTCAATTCGAAACCAATTCACAAATTATCATATTGAAATACTCAAAATGATTCCAATAATAAAAGCCCCCAATCAATTTCAAGGTTAATAACACAATTTTTTATTAAAAAAACAAATTCAATTTGTGTTGTATTAACAAACAATTATTCATTTCATTCCACAAATAACCAGTAGTTAATTTGGTTCTGATACCAATAGAAGAAAATTTTAGCGTCAAACAATAGTAACAATACACTTTAAAATTTACATGAACAATTTAACATTGAATTATGACATGTGAAACAACAACAATAATCAGTATATATGAAATTGATACAGTAATACTCGGAATGAGCCTCCATAGTCATGGTAAACGAGATAACCAAAATTAGGATTGGGGAGAGATTACTACTTCTATTCCATATTAGGTTTTCTGCGTTAATGTCAATGGATCAACTAACACCTTATATATAGCTAGAAGCAGGGTACTCTCCATGGATCAAACCTTCCCATTATAGCAAACCCAAACACAGAGACCCATAACAAACCCACTAATGAGCAGTGTTTAACAATAATATGTTCAATAACAATAATATTTATAAAATAATTGGAGTTAAATAACACTAATTACTTTGACATCAAATTAATTTGAGTTCTTAATCAACTTATGCTAGTCACACAAAATTTTCAATAAGGTATCCCTTCATACTCCAATAGAGTTTTTCTTTTGCACTAAAACAACGTTGTTACAAGATTAAAAAGGTGTTTTTACCTTTTCTCTTTTGTAGGAAAAAAAAACTTCAAATATATTTTTTTTAAAAAAAAAATTGTTTGGAAGACCTAATTTATTAGCGTATGAGTTAATCTACTCACTTTTATGAATGATACTTGTCATGTTTTTTCTTATTTTTTTCTTCTAAAAGTACTAAGTGTCATTCATAAGAGTGGGTACGTTTCTTTGTAGATTGATTAGTTAGGTCTCCGAAACATTACTCTATTTATTTATTTATTTATTTATTTAAGCATATATAAAAATAGAATAGGATTTTATATTATATTTCTTAATTTCGCTTTGACAAAATTGATCCCTTTGAAAATGAAATGGGTTATTAGGTTTCTGTCAAATCAAAATGTAGAATATATTCCGCCATAGCCAGGTGCGCCATCCGGATCGACCCAGATTAGTCAAGGCTAAGCCTTGGATACCGGGCAGGCAACCTAATAAAAAATGTAGAATATATTAGTCCCTCTATTAATTAACAGATTAAATTGGTCTCCAATAAAAATAAAAATAAGATAATGTGGTTCCTTAAGATTTATGAAAATTTAAGTTTATCTTTAATTAAAAAATTAGAGACCAATTTATCTTATATTTACCATTTTAATCTATTTAATTATGAGAGACTAAGGTGACATGCAATTTGATTTGACATTGACCTATTTGACTATTTAATTTCTAAAACGATTAATTTGAATGGTACAAAATAAAAGAAAAAGTAAAAAAGAAGAAGAATATTTTGGAGATTTACATGTAAAAATGTGTTGCAGATCCATTTGATATCTCACCTCCATTATGTTATATAATTTGCAAGAGAAAGTTCTGTTAAAAAAGAAAGTAGTTTTGAATAAAATTTAAATTTTTTAACGAGAAAATAAGAATTTCATTCATAAAGCAGTCAAACGTCACTTACAAATTGAATACAATACATTAGATTTAACATTAAAAGATGTGACCCTTCGTTTTGAACTAATTGAAGATATGTAGCTCTGCTACTTACTCAAAAACTATCGATGTCTAAACATCTTTCATATCGAAAAAACATCATCAGTGTTGCAGTTTGAAGAATGCATTACGTTTCCTTATGCAGAAAGTTTATCAAAATTAATTATCAATAATAATATTTTTTAATCATTAAAATTTAAATTTATTATCTTTAATTGATTATCGTAATAAAGTGTTTTTTTTATAAAAAAAAAACCTTTTTCCTCAACTAATGACAAATGAGGCAGTTAACTTTATTAAGATGCTACAAGAGTTAGTTTTGGTTTTTAGTTAAACAAAATTGTGGACGTATTGGGGAGTAAACAAATGAAAATCAAATACTAAAATGGCTGTAAGGCCCAATCGACTCCATCCATCAATCAAGCAACAACATTGTTGTCAAAAATATAGTTGGACCTCAGGTAGTCTGAACCATATGATCCATGTCCAGGTCAACAATATACTAACCAAAGTGCACACCCACAAAACATCCACCAATAAAATAAAACAAATACCCATTTGGGTCAATTTGGTAAGAAACTCCTCCTAGAGATGCATATACAATTCAAAATCTTAAAAAACATTTTTTTTTTGGTGTGGAATAAGGTTTGTGGGCTTTAGTGGTGAAACAAGAACTAAAACTCATAGGAGCTTTTGAGTAAATTGAACATTCTCTTGGTTTCAAAATAAAGTTATTATTGAACCATCTTGAGAGATATCAAGTTATATTTTTACTTCATCGTGTCTTAGGCTATGTTATTGTTGTATGTTAATGAAAAAATTGCATAGAATTAATTTATCATAAACTGTCACTCCAAATGAATTAAATCTTAAGTTAATAACAAAAAGGAGAGACCAATCGTGTTTATAAACCAATAGAATGATGAAAGATCTCACTACAAGGAAAATTACATATATTGGCGGATTTTTTTCGTGTGTGTTTAGCAGTAATTTCAAACCGCTGCTAAATCGGTAAACAACGGTTCCCTAAATGGCTCCGTATTCTTGCGTTGATAAACCCTTTACCTTTAGCGGCAATTTGGCGTGGCCACTGGTAGAACTTTCGCTAATTAAGGGATGGTGGAATATATATAATTAGGGGACCACTCAAGTGAGATGAATGGTTAATCGTAATAAATTAATAGAGGAGTAAATTGTGGTCATACAAATCTCCAATTTTTGTTTTAGCTTACCAGGTATACCATACATATTTAAGGGTCATCTACCGAGAAAATGAGTTTCATTTCTATTCATTGTTAGTGTAAAAAAATTTGATATTGTCATTTAAATGTGTTAACATATCAACAAAGTTGGTTGACTTTTTGTTAGAGTCTCATATTATTTAAAAATAAAGCCTATAAAACTTTTATAATATCAATGCAACTCTCACCCCTTAAGCTAACTTTTGACATTGTGTTAGATTACTTATTTCTTAATATGGTGTCAGATTTTATTCTAAAATCTTTAATGGGCCCGCATAGATGTCCAGTCCTACAAACTTCACGCTCCATATGTCCAACCATGTAGATCTTAGATTGTGCAACTAGAAATCAGACTGTTCAACTAAAATGTATGCATAATATTAATTGAGGGTTACATTTTGACAAATCGTTCCTAATTGTTAACATTGACCCTACCTCTTGCTAATTATTTTGGTGGTTATGATAATGCCTACAATTGGCACGACACTTAGGTCCATCACAATACTAAAAATAACCAATAATTAAAAAAGCCTTTCTATAAAGTTTTTGGACCATAATTTTTCTACACGTCCCCAACCCTAAATTCACTGCGATGCGATGTTTAATGTCCAACTACCTTACCATATTTGACCTAAAAAACTCATTTAATTAATATTATCACATAATGCAACTGAAAATAATTGATATTCAGGCATGTCAACCTTATTATTTATGAGACACATATTATAAAGGTCCACACCCCTTAAATATCCACCAAAAGACGTTACAATATTTGGGTCAATCTCACAAAGGGCAATGTCAAAGTTTTATGGTTTGTGGATATAATTCTAAACAAGAAAGAAAAGTCATCCCTCTATCATGTAGTAACCGAAAGGAATGGAACCAGTGCACACTAGTTGTCATCAATTAATACCTCTAAAACATGCACAAAACTTTGGCTGCAAGTGTGATCTCATAAACTAATAAAATAAACTCACCCAACCACATAATCCGGTCCAAATTTGACTCATAACTAACTATTTCACCTGGTTTTGGGTAGTGGATGAATCATGATCTAAGGACAAATTTGAGTCAACTAACGGATTATAACCAAATGAATTTATTTTGTTCCTGTGATACTGAAATAACATGTTAATTATGTCATCAGTTAGAATGTCATTAATAGTAGGAATTAAAACAAGGGTTAATTAAGTTTTTAGTCCCTATAATATGAAAAAATTTGGTTTTAGTCCCTCATGACAAATTTTAGTCCCTATAAAATATGAAAATTTAATTTTGGTCCCTGTGGACGGTGGGTGATGGACGGTGATGACGTGTCAGTTACCGTCGCTGACGTGGCGTCACACGTGGACCCACCACGTGGCGGAACCCGTTTTCCTTGGGTCCAAACCGAACCGGTCTAACCCGACCCGGTTCGAAAAGAAAAAAAATAAAAATCCCCAAATTTCAAAACCTAATCAGACCCCCTTCTTCCACATCGAGCTCTAACCCCCAGATCCTGCACTCTAACCAGTTCCTTCCACCGGCTCCGCCGCGCCGCCAATGCGGAGGAAGATCCCTCGCACCAACAAAGCATCCCTCAAACATAAAGTGATATTCAAGCTCAAGTGCCTCGTGAGGACCCACCACGGCTCCAAAGACGACTCCTATCTTTGCTGTAACCAGAAGGAAGACGAGCAGGGGAGGCTGGGGTTTCACCTCGCCAAGAATCTCCCCAAAGCGGCCTCCAGGGCCTTTGTGGACAAGTCGCCTCTGAATCTCAAGATCGGCGTGGACCATTTCTACCTCCACACGAGTGGAAAAGCGGTTATTGATGGAATTGGGATGAGTCTAGATCTGTGCGAGTATGACCTGGAGCCGGCAAGGATGACGATGCACCGCTTTGAGACCACGTCGGCGAGGTGCTGGGGTACATGGAGGCCAAGAGGATGGTGGAAGAAGGTGATCTGATTAGGTTTTGAGATTTTTATTTTTCTTTGTTTTTCTTTTCGAACCGGGTAGGGTCAGACCGGTTTAGTTTGGACCTAAGGAAAATGGGTTCCGTCACGTGTAACGCCACGTCAACGACATTAACTGATACGTCATCACCGTCTATCACCCATCGTCCACAGGGACCAAAATCAAAATTTCATATTTTACAGGGATTAAAACTTGTCATGAGGGACTAAAACCAAATTTTTTCATATTACAGGGACTAAAAACTTAATTAACCCTTAAAACAATGTAATTTGTGATATTTTTGGACCATAAAATAAATTTAAGAACCAAAACCAAATCTTAAAAATTTATCATGCATGCATCCGAAACATATTTAAACAAACAAAATATTTCTTCTATCTTTTGGCATAGTTGTTTCTTCTTCTTTGTTAAATATATACGTTCTCTTAAAATAATTCACTTAGAAAATATCAATGTATTGGGACATTCTGAGGTGCAATGTGTTGTCTTGCTGGTATCTAGTGCATGTGTACACGGTTTTTCTTTGTATCGAGAAATGGAACTAAAAAGAAATTCTTAGGTTTGATCTAAACCAACAATTCATGCACTTTCGCCAGCCTAACTATACTAGTTAAATATCTCGATGCCATCACCTCAAAATATTTAATTTAATAAATAATTGACTTAATTGCTAAGATATGAAATCATATATAAAATCATTTAATTTCTTCTATTTAAATTTTAAAAAAGATAATTTTTGGCACGATATCAAAACATCTATAATCTATCAAGAGTTTAATTATTGGCTACACAATGTAGAAATTTAATTAGAAGAATTAGGGTATAGCAAAGATTGAACTTAGCATAGATGCTCTAATTCTATATCAAGAACCATCTCTTTAAAAAAATTAAATGGTTGGGAAGAAATAAATGAATAATTTTGTATCACAATATATATATATATATATATATATTAATAATTGAAGATTAATTTGTCATAATATAATTAAAAAATGTAACTTCGTTAATAAAAAATATAATCCCCGTAAAGAAAATGTGGACAATATTTATTTTTATCCTCTCTATAAACAGAAAAGGCGGCAGACAATATTTCATTAATTATGAGGCCATTGACCAAGAAACATAAGGAAACTGGCTTCGAACCATATAAAAGCAAACCCAATCTTGATAAATGAGAAGGAAATACATTTTCAAGAAAAAATGGTGACTGAAAAAGACAATCGAGTTGATTGGTGGGTTGACCTATATTTGATTTTCTACATATAACACAAGGAGAAAAAAAAAGAAAGAGAGAAAGAAAAAAGATGTGATAATAGGAAGAAGATCGAGAAGATGAGATAAAAAGAAACTAATTCCTAAATTGGAGGCTAGCCAATTTCTCTTCTCATGCAAAGCAATGTGGAGCCACAGCCCATTAGAGAGAGAGACAGAGACTTGTGCATGAAGAGAGGGTGAGACCAATTAGAGAGAGTTTTTGTTATATTGGAGGGGCCTACCATATATGTGACATTTGACAATCATATGAGTGCTTGCTTAGTTTTTTAATTTCTTTTATTTTAATTTATGTGTGTGTGTTTTGGATAAAAGAAAATGTGTGGGATGAGAAGAATGCGTTGTTTCTAAGCTGACTAAGAAAAAAAGTAAAAATAAAAAGAGAGAGTAGAAACAAAATATTGAAGGAAACTTTTAAAAGAGAGTTGGATGAGATATGGTAGGCAAGCATCTAAAAAAAGTTGTGAAAGAAAAGATGGAGAGGTAAAAGATTGTCTGATGAAAAAAATAAATAAATAAAAAATAAACAACTTTTTTTTTTGACACACGCACACCCATGTACCTCATCTCTCTTTTCCCCACCATTTCCACCTCAGACAAAACTTTTGGCTTTTCTTTTTCATTACTTTTTCCCTATGCTATTTGCCTTGGATGCTAGCTCACATGGAATTTTGCTTTTTTACCCTTGTTTTGTATTTTTGCTTGAGTATAGTGTTTTGGAGCATAATATTTTAATCCAAAAGTTTACAGAATTATCTCTCTTAAGTACCAATGAAAATAAAGAAACATAACCGCTGTTACAAAATAGTATTTATAAGTGTTTGGACAACTTTTTCTATGATATTAACTTTTAGGATGGAGTTTCACTCAATTTTAAGATACCATCATATTAAGTCCCTCACTTTTGATATTATGCCTACATGCCTACGGTAAATATTTTGTCTTTCAAATTTCATGTTTCAAATCATGTCTAGTAGTGGACGGGACACAGGTGTGTTAAATTTTATATTGATTGGGTATATAGACCTTTATTATAGTTTGAATAATTCCCCTTCTATGATTTTACTTTTCGGACAGAATTAGGTTCATATAATGCTCAGAGTAACTAAAATACTTGACCATTTACATGTCATTAACTAGTCACACATTTAAATTGTTTTATTTCTATTTTAGTCCTCATCATATTGATCTAGGATGACCAAAAAAACTTGTGATGTCACGCCCAACTTAGGACGTAACCGCACGTAAGGCTACTGCCCTACCAAAGCACTGACGTGACATACTAACATGTAACAAATGCAATAATTACTAAATAAATACTAACTGGTTCATTAATAACTAACCGAAAACTGATTACAATATCCTGAACTGGATTAATAATAATTTTACAAAAGATGTTAATGTCTGGTATAACAAACTAATAAAACTAAATGGATCTTGCCCTAGTGTGTCTAGAGCATACTGCACTACTCGGTAGGTCTCCACTTGAGCGAAGCTTGCCACAGAAAGTTCAAGTCCTCGTTCTACTGCATGAGGGGACTGTCCTCACTAGCCTCAATCGAATCTAAAATGGTTTGACAAATGGGTGAGTTGTCAACTCAGTTGTAGGTACTTCGGTACCACACACATAGCAAGTACTGCAGACAAGGTCAAGACACATGCATGCATGCATGCATACATACATACATACATACATACATATATAACTGAAGAAATAAGTACAATAACAAATACATTACGTAACTGCACATATACTGAATAAACTGCGTATACTGAAATAAACGGATTAACTGGATAACTACTGGATAAACTGAACTGATAACTGAAATTGTATGTATGCCTACGTCCTTCGCAGAGGAGCATGATTCAAGGGAGCCGCAACTCGACCTTACTTCACTAGGAGTAATTTCGGGTGGTTCCGATACGCACACAACCCGGATACCTGTAAGGGTACGCATACCCTAATATGAGGAGCATGGCGCTCGGGGATCTGATAAGGCACGTGTACTGTAACTGTGGAGCCTGGGCTCATAAAACTGGCAGGGCATGCATGCCGTAATTGTGGAGCCTAGGCTAATAAAACTAGTAGGGCACGTGTGCTGTAACCGGTGGGTCTGGTTTACGAGATCGTAGGACCTCGTACTGTTCTAGGTTATCTGCTCTGGTATCTACTGTCTGTGAAGTCTTTTAAAGGGAGTGTCTTAATTACCTAAGTTATTAAGGCCTAAGACTACTGGTTATGATAAGTGTGTGGTAATTAACTAGTCTTTGTTTATTAGTCCGACTTAAGGACTAGGGTCCCATACTTATGACATGATTCCTAGGTAAGAGAGGTGCCTCACAATGGACATCTTAAGTACCAAGTCTTACCTTAGCCAGAACCTACCCCTTGTTAAGGTCCATGCCTAAATCGAAGTCTTTATTATTAAGTCTTATCTATAATCCTAGCCTAATATCTCTAAGGATAAGGTACCTAGGGCTTAGGTCTCTGTCCTAACATAGCATGGCATAAACATATAATATAACATTCTGTAACATGGCATATCATGGGATAACTTGGCACACATTGCAATTACTGATCATGCATATATTTGACTAACACATTATAGCTAACTGAGGCATTTAATAAACCCTAGCACACAATGACACAACTAACTCCATTGGTGGACCATCGAAGTGGGACCACTGACGTACTAGGACCGCCATTCACATGGAAAGTCGTGGAGAGGAGGAACGCTGGCACTGGGAGCTCCTAACGGCGTGACGTTGGCACGTGAAAAGCCAATCAAAACCACTTATCGAAATCCGCACAACAAAACTTTTAACTGGTAGGCTTCACGGTATCTATTCTGGCATCGCGACGGCGTCCTGTAGACCACCGTGGGCCACCACCAACACGGCGGCAGCGCCAGGGCCTACTACCTTAAGCCATTCTAAAGGAAGAGCGACTACCTATTGAGGGGGAAAGAAGTGAGCAGAACTCTTCTAATAGGGAAGAAGAAGTCTGAAGTCTGAGCGAGTTAGAATGGGGGAGAAAGGGTCTATATATAGGTGAAGGAGTGGCCAAACAGACGGGCTAGGCCTGCGAAACCGCACCCAATCGCAAAAAAATGCTAAGCTGAGTCGTTGTGTGTCTTGCACAAGACACCTCCCCTAAAACATCTCACACGAAATGTTATTAGGGTCTCGTGTTAGACGCCCCCATTCTTGCAAGAGGTGTTACACGTGAAGACTAATATTTGTGGAGATTACTAGCGACGGGGTGGGCACATGGACCATTTGATCCCATGACTGTAGGGACGAGGATAGATGCCGATTTGCTAAACAATGTGGGGTGGAGGATGAGGTTCTTGCCTCATGGAAACTAAATTTCAACTTATCCAAAATTACTTCAATACCTTTTACTTCAATATATTATGATATTAAGTGAGAGTATAAAGTTTCGCATAAATATAAAAATAACTAAGTAAAAAGTATATTTTTAAAAACATAGATTCAATACCTTAAAATTTTGAGTCAATGTGTGATACTCAACCCATTTTTATGATTTCTCACCTAACCTATTAGTTTGGATCTTTCACATTTTGAGCTTCCCTGCGACTCTATCCAACACATACCCTTGTCAACATAACACACAATTCCTTTAGCTTATATAACTATACCTCTAGATTTTGCTTCCATAATAATGGAATGCCATTTCCTGTATATTCATCTTCTTCTAGGTTGTGTTTGGTTCCTATATTGAAATAGAAAGAAATGAGACAGTAAATTTATATTTTATGTGTCTCTCCTTTTTGTAAATATATAAATTAGCTTAAAAATTATAATCAAGTCATGTCTATCATCTGTTTCTTCTTTTGTAAGTTACATAAATTAGTTTAAAATTTGTTCCAAAATAAGGACAATGTTAGCTTTTTTGTCCTCGTCTATTTCTCTAAACATATTTCTGTCATCAATGTTTTGTCTCAAAATGGGAACCGAACACTACCCTTTTTTATGGATAAGTAATCGATCATAATGCATTAAAAGCTCCAAATTGGATAAAAAATGTATTCAATAGAACACCCAAACAAGAATACAACAGAACCAAATCAAGAAACCAATAACACACCCAAACAAAGACCAACGGTGTACCCCACATAAAATCTACCATACCCCTGCCTACGCCACTATGACTATACAATGCATGGCATGCAGGGAAATAAACCTCATTAAAAACTCCCATTAGGAAAACCCTTAAAATGGATAGAACTCATGTTTTTTTAGGAGAGAAAAGAACACTTAGTTATCAACAAATTAATGCACTAAACCCAACAAACGACAAAAATGACATATATGTAAAAAATAAGAACTACCAGAAAAATATTAACAGAGACCAAATCAACCCTGCTTCAACAGTAATTAAAAGGTGAACAAATTAATGTAATTTCTGTATTCGAAAAGAGTCAATGAAATACTTCTATAAACAAATTGATGTGGTAATTAATAGCTAGTTCAAATGGTTGAGATGTATAGAAGTACACATTCTATATTGTGATAATAATAAAATGCTGAAATAATATGATCATTTTTTTAATGATATCTGGTAAATTTGAGTAATTAAATTCTTTAGTGCTTCAAAAGAAATTTAACAACTAATTAATATTGTTGAAAAGCTCATTGCCTCTAAATATATGCATGCTTGAAGAGTGCAATCTTATAAGGGTCCCATATGGTTGCATTACTTTTTGTTACATATGGAAGATACACGAAGGTAGTGCATATGATTGTGGCTTTTAATGGGCTGAAAATAGCTGTTAAACGAGGCTTTATGTTGTGCCACCCCACTTTTTATTTTTGTTCTTAATTTTAATAAAATAAATTAAAATTGGCTGACAAAATGTGAAAATGCTATAACTTTGAAGAGGAGAAGAAAGCTGCCAAAATGTCTGAGTTCTTTATAGCATATCTTTGTTCTTAATAATAACTGAATCCCTCACTCCTAGGAGGAGGCTTCTTCCAGACAAAAGTGCTTATTTGAATTCCTTAATAAAAAGGTGTTTATCATTATACTTTTTTCAAGCAAGAGGCAATCGTCTGTAGAACTTATTGCAAAAACCAAAAATAAAATCGCTAAACATGATAACACATTTGATAAAGAACAACTTATATTTTAAAAGGAATTGAATTTGATTTTTAATGTTAGTGTAAGAGTCATTTTATTAGGTGGTTTATAATTTGTACTCTTGTAAATGTTCAAAAAATTTAGAAATATATTTTAACTTTAATGAGATAATTGATGTCAAACCATCTAAATTTTTATTTAAAAAAACAAAAAATAAAAAGCAGGTGACACTTTTATTACCTTCCACACACACACATATGTAAATATAAAAAAGATGCCTTGGAGGCTGTTAGTATTTTTCTCTTCCTAACTTCCTTTCTACGATGAGAATCTGCTTCCATTATGAGTGAGGTGACTAAAGGCAAAACAATGGCAGGTTAGTCCATGAGGCCATTGAGTTTGGCTACAATGAAATTATAAAGGAGGGCCTCTGTTGCTTTCATTTGTTTATGTTCTCTCACTTTTCTTTCCCCACAATGTTGCCAAAAAGGTATATCTAAATGGAAAGATTGTTGGGTGGCTCTAGAACCAGATAAAATTGGTACTCTTAACATTGTTAGTTACCACCCCTTGTTCTGTCAATTCATTATTAACATTGCCCAGGTTCTTTCCCGGACACTTTTCCAGCCATTATTAGATTACTCGTATGTAAATTTGACACTGGCATAGTATATTTTACATGATTCTGTATCAGGTACATAAAGAGTTACAACTTGAATGGAAAGAAAAATTTTTGGTCATACAACTAAGGTAGTAATACAACATCGTAATGAAGAAAAGGTCATCCAAACTGCTACAGATGGCAATTGGGTTGCAAAATTTGTACTGTGAGCGTCCAAAGCTTGACTACAAGCAGCAACCCTTACAAAAGAATAGTTTTATTGTTGCCTCTTTTTCTCACCTCCACTATTGAGTTTTGAGTATCTTTTAAATGTCAATAATAAAATAAAAAAAATTCTATGAACATGTGCATGTCTTTCTTTATAGAGTGGATGCATTTATAAGTTCTTGATATTGTTACACTACTCATAATTTATTGATTCAAAAAGAATTTAATCCATGACAAATTATTTTTTAATCTAATGGTAAAGAAAGTGACCATAAGTGGACCTTAATAGAGGGTCCAGTATAAACAAACCCACTTGGATTGGGTCAAAGTAAACAGATGGGGGGGGGGATGCGGCTCCATCATCGACCATCACCGTTGTGCGGTGGGCCCCACTTGAATTGGGTGGATTTAATTCCTTTGTGGCCGTAGATCTTTTCTAGGTCATAGGACGATCTAGTGTTGTAGTACAATACCTGCATTGTCATGGTCAAGGGTGCACAGTCTCCGTACACGTGGCACAGCATACGACGGTGACCACTCATCAAGGTGGGGCCCACTGGCCAAGTTGGCAATGTGGGGTTGTGGGAGGAGGGGTATATCATGGGTCGCTGTCTATTCTCACTGTCCACAACAAATGCGGCACATGAGACAATGTGCCACACTCCGCTCTGAGTTGGTGTCCTCTGTGGAAAACTGCGCCACTCAACTCACTCACTCACCCTTTTTCTCATTGGACCCGTCTTTGTTCTCCTTCTCCTTCAACCCTTTGTAACGGTGACACCGCTTGCGTTGGAACAATGTTTTTGGTACCATTTTGTGAGAGTGTGTATCCTAAGATAATATTATGGATTAAATTTAATCTTAATATTTTTATTAAGACTTTGAAAACAAAAATTGACATTAATTTAATTTAATCGTCAAATCTTATTAATTTCATTCTGATTAGATTAAATTGATGTTTTAAAATATTAGGATTAAAATTAATGTTAAAATCCTTTTTTATGACCTAATTGATATGTCAAAATGAAAACATTTAAAGATGATGTCAAAATAAAAATATTAGGATTAAATTAATTATTTAATCTAAAATTATGATATAAATAAAGTTTATCTAGTCACGCCTTATTACACTCATAAAAGTGACTAACTCTAACATTAATTATTTTTAAGAGAAATCATATTTCTTAAATTAATGTCAATTTTTTTTTAAAATTACGTTATGAAAATAATGTGAGACAAGATTTATTAATTTATAAATAAATAAGTAAGCCATATCAATTTATTTCATCCATTAAACATCTTATTTTTTTTCCAAGATTACAGCCATATTGGACTAACTATATATAGCATTACTTATCTATAAAATTTAAGTGTAAATGTCAATAACAATGACCCTTATGCTGCATGCGAGCCACGTTACTCGTCACTCTGTCTTGGTTGGACTCGTTTTTCTTGGGTGCGCGTACCACTATAACATCATCCATATACTTTGGAGTTGGAACTTATATAAGTTGGAAATCAAGGTTATTTTCTACTTTTCCTTCATCTTTATTGAATACTAACAAAGAAACAGATCATATTTCTCCTTGATGCTATTGCAAGTGACCTTGATGACACATTAGAGTCTTCAAAACTTTTATTTATTTATTTATTTATTTATTTTTCATTAAATTTTAAAAGTGGATAATAACACTTTCCTGTTCACTTGTAGCTATCTTTACTGAGGTTTTTACCCAAAGATTAATTAAGGGTATTATTAAAACTAACAAACCTTGATAGGCACTTTTAAATTTTTGAATTCGTACCTTTCAATTATTAAATTATTATTGTGTATGTCAATTACATTTTTTTAGTATTTGCACAATTAAATATAGATGTAAAATTTTGAAATTATCTTAAATAAATATTTATAATATATAAAGAGAATACACTATCTTAATTATTTTTGGTGTCCAACTTTTACAATTTCTACAATACATGTACATTTTTTTACCCACACAAAAACTCAATAACTCACTAACTAACCCACATCTCAATAACCACTCCAAACTCCCTAACATCGATTTATTTATTTTTAAATAGTAAATTATTTTATCAATTATTATTATTTATGAAATAAAATGTTTTGTTTGGCGGGCACGGACTGCCCCGTCAAGCCCCACTAATAATTAAATTATGCAAATAAAAAAAGTTGAATGTGAAATAACCTCTTAGTTGGTTACCAATAAGAGGTTTCATGAAACAAAAAAAAATTCTAATAAGGATAAAAATGGAACATTAATTCAATACCAAAAAAATGGTTATTTTGTGAAATTCTCTTTATTGTATAGCAGGCCTTGATGGGCACTTCATGCCAATCAAGTATTGAATTAATTGTGATTTTTTTTTGTAAGAGTGTAAAGTTAGAAGAAAATGTTCAATGAAAATGAGAAAGAGAAAGAGTTCAACGATGACAAGTGTAATTATAATAAATAATAAAATAGAGATGTGAATAGGAGTTAGTGGGAAAAGTTAAGAAATTCAGCAGGTAACCACCAACTCATGGTGGGAGTAGTCGTAACATGAGATTACTTTTTACCCAATAAATTATTTTGTATTTTAAATATAATTAAGGGGAAAATGTTCGTTTTGATCCATAAAAATGTAAGTTTAAATCACTTTGGTTCTTGAAATTTAAAATATGACTTTTTTAATTCTTATAATTGTAAGTTGCAAGTCAAATTAATCCCTCAATTCATTATCATTATTGTATTGACATGTTTTCACTAATTTTTCACATTAAATGAGAATGTGATAATAACAGAAGCTGTATGACAACACTAAATGCTAAAAATAAGGCTGTGACGAAACTTGGAGTTACAAATCTTAATTACTATTGCAGTTTCATTTACCACCATAACTGCTCTTGCAACCTCATATGTAGTTTCAAGTGCAGCTACAACTCATTTGCAGTCTCAATTGTTGTTACTGTCCCTTTTAATGTGATAAATAAACGAAAATGTGACAATACAGTAATGATAATGAACCGAGGGACTAATTTGACCTAAACTTACAATTTTAGGGATTAAAAAGTCAAATTTTGAAATGACCAAAAGTGACTTACACTTTCAGGGATCAAAAGGAGTATTGCCTCTATAATTAACGATAAAAATGGCATAATAAGTTAATACCAAAAAACAATTTTTGTCCTTGAATCCCTTTTTATAATATGTATACATACACACGTATATAAAAAAATATTATTAACTTTCACATATAAAAAAATTATAACTTAATTTAATTAAATTATTAATCCCATTAATTAAATTTAATTAAATATTAATATCAATAATTAAATAGCTATTAATTAAATAGTTATTAAATTATTAAGGTATAGGTTGATATAGTTAAATTTTTGTTAAATCAAAAATAGTTGATTTTATATGTAATAGTAATTAGTATAATTATTAATTAAATAAGAATTTGGAATATGGCATGACTTTAGAAAAAAAAGAAAAAAAAGAAGTTCAACACAACCATTGGTTACGGGTATGTTAGTGTACCGAAGTAGGTTCCTTGGTCCAAGCAGGATCTTGGAGCTTCTCTGCTGGCACGAGTTCGCTGAGCCGGCGTGGCCGCGTGGGTACCTGCTAGAATTCCGACGCTCAAGTCATTGAAGGAAAAAGGGAGAAAGGTAATCAAGAGTGAGTTGGGTTCTTGGCGTACCTAGGGTGTGGCCTAGAGTTAAATACCTGCGTGATACCCGTGTGTTGAGGGCTCTTCCACGTAATGAGCTGGGAAGAGGACATTTCTGACCGTGAGGTTCGCTGGGGGAGATTTTCTTGGGCCGTGTTGTTATCTCCTGGGGGAAGAGTATCTCGAGCTGTTACATTGGTGACTTGCTAAGGAGAAGCTTAGGTCGGGTTGGGTCGTTCCGCGGATCTTCGGGTACGGGCCTCTAGAATGGACCTTTATAGTCCAATCCATAACAGTTTGGAATATCAAAATAAAAACACTAAGAAAATTGTGACAATAGAAAAAAGGTTGCAACAATAGTCATTTCAAATAAAAAAATAAGAGAAAAAAATAATACACACGTATAATTTTATACTTAATTAATAGTTTATCAGGAAGAGAAAAATGTATTTATATTTAGATCTATATTTAATAAGAAACAAATGTATTTTACACTCTAAACTAACCAACTTTTTTTAACTCGACTCTTTGTCTAAAGACATCTAAGCATCTTTCACATCAAAGACTAACATGAAAATTGTTGCAACTAAAAAATGTATTGTGCCTCCATTCAAAATAGATATGAATATATTTATTATTTGTAAGACTATCCAAATAGAATTAATGATTACTATAAGGAACCCTAAACCCACAAAGCAGGACAATTCTTAGAGGTGAATGAATATAACTTAACCCTAAAAGCTAGTTCAAGGAATGAGAGTTGTCTAAACTCTTATAAAGATTATCTTGGGCATATCTCTAAATAACACAGGATTCAATACTCCTCTCTCACACCTGGCACTAGACATCAGGAGCATGAAGTTTGTAGGACTGAACATTTGTAAGTAGTACAATATTAAACACATGACAAGCTCTTATAATGTATTAATAACTGAGTGGACTTGACTCAAACCATGAAAGAGGTGCAATAGTTGAAAAAACACATTGCAATTGTGATAACCTTCCCTTATATAAATCGTTATAGTGCTTAGTAGCGCAATAGCGATGAAGCGACCAATTTGCTATAGCGGTAAGGAAGTATGGAATGGAAGCATCAGATTGCTGTAGCACTATAGCGGTAGGGAGTAGGCAAGGCGGTGCAAAGCAGACCGCTATAGTGGTTACATCAGCTATAGCGGTACGATGTTGGCAGAATTGGAGTCCCATGTTGTTTAGGTTGTTTGGAGGAAAGGTTTTACTCCCCTATATATAGAGACTCTTGTAGAGCTTCAGTTGCTAATTCCTTCAGAAATCATAAGTTTCTACTCCTTGTTGAAACTTTTGGTCAGCAATTGTGGAGAACCAATGCCTTCACATAGGGTAGGTCCTCTAGTCATTAAGGGAGGCTTAGGATAGTAGGCCCTAGTGCCACTACCGTTGTAGTGGTAAAGATGTGGCAATGCATGGCCATCATAGCGGTGCCAGATCACCATAGCGATGCCCATTTGCTACAGTGGCACCATACTGTAGTAGTTTTCCTCCTAGTTGAGTAGTTTCTCATGGTTTGGTGTTGTTGGCCAATCTAGGGGCCTACGCTACGCTGTTCGGAGCTCCTAGTACAATACTCCTCAGTCATCGTCCTTTCTAAGTGAGTGGAGGTCCCGATAGATCGACGATTTTTACCATTTTGCGGTATTATCAATAGAATTAGTCTTTCTTTATTTATATTAGTTATTTATTTAATTGTTTATTTATATGCCCAATTTTGCTTAGTATTTGCATGTGTAGGCCTATGCAGAGGCTTACATGCTTGAGCATAACATGTTAGGATTATGCTAGGTTTTCCATAATTGGTAGTAACACAGGTTATACAGATATAACAATTAGTCCAATATGTACGTTCCCTAGTTAGATCACCAAGATAACTAAACAATTAATATACTAGGTGAATCCTAGGATAACAGACTTAGGGTTCCATATTGGTTAGAACAATTGTATGGGATCAGTACCCAAACACGAGTCCAACATAATCAATAAGACTGATCCCCAGATTTAGTGTATCCGCAGATCCAACTATCCAACATAGTTCCTGTAGTTGAAAGATAGTTTAGAACCAACAACTAGTGTAGATACGCCAACCTAGTTGATAGTCCAAGAAAATTAGTCAGTATAGTGGTGACCATCAATAAACCCCAACAGTTAATTCGAATAGTAGTAGCACCCCTAGTCTCGAGTTCATGACAGTTAGCTTAATATATACCTAGTAGACTATTAGTGGTTATTCAGTAGACCGTTAGTAGTTAGTAGTTAACCATAACGGATAGTTAGCCAGCACAATAGTACTTACTAATAGCCTCGGTATTTAGGCAATATAGAAGTAGCAACTAGTCGAGCATAGACGCACTAGAGCAATTATAGTTGTAGGGTAATTAACCAGTCAAGTCATGTTATTAATTAGGTGATAGTTTCGCAACAGTTCGCCAGTGCGTCATCCCATTATAAATAGTGGTCATAGGAAAGTAGTAACCATATAGTTAGACAATGTAACCGTAGCAAAGTACTCAACCAATATAGACTTAGCCATAGTATCAGAGGTCAGACTATTCAGTTGGCATAGTTAAGTTAGATTAGTCGGTCAATAGCGATAATGTGGAGTCATCATAAGATCCTAGAACCATCAACCAGTGTAATTGGCCTAAACTAGTCAGTCGTCATAGGACCATAATTAGAATATACATAACAGTTAATGGTAGTGGTCAAGGTAGTTAGTTAGCGTGCAAGTTGTAAGATCAATGTAAGGTTAGCCAGTATCATCAATTAGGGTAGTCAGTCTAGTCAAATGATATAGTTAGTTAGAGTAGTCGTCAATTAGTGTTAGGTGGAGCAAGTGTATCCCTTAGCCTCATTAGGTTATTCAGTTATAGTAATTTAGATAGGTAAATAGCTTAGCAAAGGAATTAGACACGAAAATTATCATAGTCAGTAACCACTTAGTAAAACATGCAGACGTTAGGACAATATATGTCAATAATCTAGTAACCCCTACAGACATCAAATCATATAGAACAATGAATGCACAAATTCATAGTATCAAGTTAGGATCTCTACCAGATATATAGTATTTAAATGATGTGCATGTGATAGATGTGTGTAGCTTGTTGTGTGTGTATCAATGCAGACTCGACGGATAGGTAGTCCAAATGCACCATAAGATCCATGGGTAGTCGACTTATTTTTCATATTGTTTGTGATTGTTGGCACGAGTTTAGTGTACTCGGTGATTCCCAGACACAAGTTCAATGTACCCACAAATCCTTAGTATATCCTACGGGTTTAACGTACCCTTCACTATACCACAATTATTTGTCTTGGCAAAGCAAGAACGAAGAGCAATATCTCATTGACCAAGGAATTGAGAATCAATTTCTACTTGATCCCTTGTGAGGAGTCAAACATATTCATTATTATTAGCTTGTGTGGCATCTCAGTTCAATTACCAGTGATCCACGTGACACTGTCGTTCAGCTAGACAGGTTGTGCAGATACACTGTAAGACCTAATATACATATCAGTAGACTCATAAGGGGTGTGATTATCTACTTTGTGTTTTCCAGTGTTTTTTTAGTCATATATTGCAGTGATTCCAATTATCTTAATATGCTCTCAGTTATGCATGTCATATTAGTATTTTGTATTTATGCATCCCTTGTTCAGTTTTCGTTTTATTGTTAATTATTAATGTATGGTTAGCCATGTTTAAGAATATGCTATATGGTGTGGTGCCATGGTACCGATTCACTGAGTGATGAACTCACCCTTCATGTATTTGTTTCAAACATATGAGGACAGTGGAGTTGATCCTTTAGTGCAGCGAGAGTACAAGTCTCCGAGTCAGTGGTGAGCTTTGCTTCGTAGTAGAGCAATCAATGTTTTAGTTAGTAATTGCTCTAGTGGGACACATGAAGAGTCTTCGAATGTTACGATTAGTAACATGATTTTATATTTAGTTATGCATGTAAATAGTTATCACATTTTTAGTTGTACAGAAAAATAGTTTTGAAATACTATTTATTTAGTTATATTTTATTCATGTTCACGTTTTAGCACGTTTAGAAACTTCCGCAATGAAACCAGTCCCTTATGTGTTGGTGTTGACTTTTGAGTCGTGACAACAATATTCTCAATATTTCTTTCATAGTTGATGGATAGAGTCCATCTTTAAAATTTTAAGGAAATGGCAAGAATTCAACATGACACCAGAAGGTGATAATTTTTTTCAATGAACTGAAAGAATTCCAAAAGAGCCCATATCAATTCTCACACAATATCAACAAGGGGAACCCCTATGCTTTTTCCTCTTCGTAACCAAGAATGCGCTAAGTTTGATATTATTAGTATTATTATCATCATCATCGTCGTCGTCGTCGTCATCATCATCATCATCATCATTGATATTATTATTATCAACATCTATTGCATTGTGAGTTTCATGTTTGTTTGTGTCCCACGTGAGCCGTGAAGTTTTATCATTCACTGAGTTTGATGACTCACCCCTCATCTCATTATTTTTCAGATAATGTTGTTGATCTGGAGTAAGGCTCCAAAGTCTATTTCTAATGTCAATAGTGAGCTCCATTTCGTAGTGGAGTTATTTTCTGTTTTATTAATGTTTAGATTATTTAATTGTTTTACTAAATAACCACGTTTTCGCAGAAAATTATGATTAGAGGCTTCCATATGGGATCATATCTCTCATGCGCCAGTCATGACTTTTTGGGTTGTGACAATTAGCAAGATCTAAGACTTCAACATCGAGTTCCAACCCTAGGTTCCCATCAAGGCCCAAGTCTTGGATGGTTTCATTGTCGAGTTTAAGTTGGAAAAAGTTAGCAAGAACGACTAAGTAGAAACTGAGACTCTCTATGTTGACGAGGAAGGTAGCAAACCTAGTCTAGTCCTAGTGAGTGAAAAGGACATGACAATTGATTAATCCTTGCAGTTCTAATTCAAGCAAGAAATAATCAACCCGAGTATAAGACCTTAGTTTCAAGATTATAGAATTCGACATTAGAGCTTTGTATGTCCAATAAGAGAGACTCCTTACTAGTTGTCGAATAGGTCAACACAATTTTCAAACGAAATACTTGTCCTTAGAGAAATATCTGAATCTTGATAAGGTGTTGAGAACCAAGCTCATGCGTTACACCATTGAGTACATTTCTCAGGAAGAAAATACCCAAGTTGACCTACAGTCCAAACTGGATGGCATTAAGAAGCCAAAGAATAACATATCTAAAACCCAACTTCAGCTAAAAAATTCAAGTAGTTAACATGAAGAAAATTGATGACTAGATAGTTATCAGAGTAAACCTTGGAAGTTAAGAGGTTAAAAAAGGATGATCAATTTCTATACCCTTGTGGATGACCAATTCTATAGGAGATTATTCTCTTCTCTATTGGTAAAGTGCATAGTTGAGAAGGAAACAAAAATTAATATATAAAAGTACATGAAGGGATATATGACAATCACATCAAAAGGAGATCACTTGCTGAAAAGATCCCCCTTGAAGGCATTTATTAGTCGATAATGTGATCAAGTTGCACTTCCTTTGTGAAGAAGTGTGACAAGTATCAATGATTCTTCGATGTCACTAGAAACATCCCAAACAACTACATTGATTCAAAATGAGATGATTATTCCACATTTGGGGAATCAATATCCTAATGCCATTTCTCCAGGCATTCATACCTCTTCGTGGAAATAAACTACTATACTAAATGAATTGAAGTATATCAATTTAAGCCTCAGACGATGCAACCAATATAGGAAATTTCATCTACAAGCGAACTATTTTCAAGTATGGCATTCTCTCTCATTTTGTGAATGACACTCTATTCAATGATAAGAAGTTTGAATATTATTACTCGAACCCTAGAATCCATCAGCTCTTCACATTTTTTGAACACCCGCAAACAATTAAGCTAGCAGAGATGGCTATATAAGTCACTCTGTTAGTCTTGAAAAGAAGCTTAAAAAATCCAAGAGGCTTTGGGTGAATCATTTGCCAAAGGTGTTGTGGGCTTACCACACCATCGCTTAGTCTTTGAAGTTGGGGCTATGGTTCTAGTAGAGGTAGTAGAACCCAGCCTTTGAAGATAAGCGTTCAACGAAGAATCAAACCTTAAAATTAAAAAGGTAGGATTCGACTTAAGTGTAGAATAAAAGGAATTAGAAAGAATTATCGGAGAAACCATGAAGCGTATACGTAATATTGCCCTAGATACGACAAGAGCAGGGACCCAAGGAGCTTTAGAGAATGCAATATTGTCTTAAGAAAAAGAATAGGGGGTGCCCCATTCACTTGGGATATTAAGTAAAAGATCTTTATCTAATAGATCTTATTACATTCAATATTACATAGGGGGCGTCTAGTTCATGGAAGCTGCCAACATTTCTGAGAACTTGAATATGAGAATCCAGGATTCTCATGTTTGGTTCACATATTAAATCCCTGGCTAATCAGATTCTCTAGAATGATAAACCCTCCATCCCCCATTTTTAATCCCATATTCCACAAGGGAATGTTAGATTCCAATGGGAATGAAATATTTCAAAATGTGAAGACTAAATTACCCTCAAACCTTTTACCTTCAACAATCATCACAATCGTCGAGCAGCAACTGTTAGTAGTTGGACAACCACTGCCAGCAATCGAGCGACCATTGTTGATGGACGGCATCTATAAGCACCAAACCAGCAACGGCTAACACCATATCACATTGGTCAGTGACGGACCACCACTAACCATTGGTTAACCACCGCCAGTAGGTGAGCGAGCGTCAAGTGACCATCGTCGAAAGACCACATCGTTTGACACTAAACTACCGTCGACCAACACAGGACCACTACTAGTTAACACCAGACCATGTTGACCAATGACGAGTCACTGACTTCTAGCATGATTGATAGCCGACAATGGACAACTATCAGACAACGATAGACAACTGCCAAATAGGAACAACCACCGTCAGATGACAATAGACCATCACCAGATGGCGATAGACCACCACTGAATGGCAACAAACCACCAGCTGACACCGGACTACCGTTGACTGGCCATAGACTACCGCCATATGATGATGAACCACTGTTGGACAACGACAGACTATCGTCAACATACATCATTTCTGTCAAGGATATTTTTGGAAAATGATATCATATTCTCGGGAATGTTGCTAAGAATTCAATTTAAAACCAAACACCTTTGAAATGCATTCTTGAAAAAGTTTTTTTTCTAAATAGCATCCTTGAGATTAATATTTCTAGGAATGAAAACACATTTCGCGAACCAGATGCCCCCCTTAAGGACTTTTAAGTTTCAAGTATAATAATCTCACAATTTCACCTAAATACTCCTTAAGTGCACCCTAACTTAACTATCATAGTGTCTTTACAGGACCCATGGACATTGTTTTCAAATTGAAGAAGACGACATGCCTTTATTTGTACTCTTTGAAATGTCTGTACTAATTTAGTCCATTATGTTTTAAATTATTATCAAGTTGATTTTTCTATGATAGAAAAAACGATGATGTGATAGATCAAACTGATAACAATTTAAATTGTAATAGACATAAAAAAAAAATAGAAGATAAGATACTAATTTGATCAATCAAATAAATACATATGATCAAATTGATACTAGGGGAAAAAACTGAGGGGGCTAAACACTAAATAGAACCACTATCCCGGACGGTATCATGCGTGCTGCATAACAATCATTGTCACAAAATAAAATTCATCAAAGTATCATTTCAATCTAATTGTGATGTGTAACATGACCGAAAATAAACCACTTAATAAAATAGCACAATTATCACTTATAAAAAAAAATAAAACAATGGACCTGGTTGAAAGGATAAACGTTGCGACTATCACGCAGATCAACAACTCACAGTTGGAATTTCTGTGCCACTAATTTCTTGCCTTAACCTTTTTCTTGTTCGGGATTTCTTAAGTTTAAACATCCCTTTCCGTCATGATATAAGGAAAGTATTAAAAACAATATGGATGTTATTGTCTCACTCAAAATAGAGGATGATAGCTACTGTCTATATCAATATGATTTCTCTCTTTCTTACTCAGTAACTTTTATATAGGTGGAGAAAGAAAGAGATGTCATAAGGATGTTAATTAGTTGTTATGGTTTTAATTGACTAGCATTGATTGGACGTTATGAAAATGATGAGTCGTTATGGAATTGATTAAACGTTATGAGAATGATTAGTCGTCTTGGTATTGATTAGCCATTGTAAAAATGATTAGCCGATGGGGACTACAGGTAAACTAGAGGACCACAAGCCAAAGAGTATAAAAGACCAAACGGGGAACACTATGAGTGTAATAGACTAAAAGGGTGTTTGACACATTGCATATCAAGTTTACCAGTAATTTGCATTCCCTGTTAAAAAGATTATCACCTTTTAAATTATCGCTAATGTTACATTGCAGTATTTAGTATGCACAGGTAATGTAACTGACAATTTACATTACCACGTTTAGTATACCAAAAGGATTGTCAGGTAATAAATGTATTTTTACCATAATGTCCTTAAAATAATAAATAAAATAATAATAAATTAAATAAATAGAAAACCATAATAACAATAAAATAAATAAAAATAATAATAATTGGTTAGTGTATTGCGATGGTGGTGGTGGTGTTGATGGTAAAGGTGACAACAATGGTGGTGGTGGCAATGGTTGTGATGGGTAGTGGTAATGGTGCCAGTGGTGGTGGCGGTGGCGGCTGCAGTGGTGAAAATAAGGGGTTGTGGTCATAGTTATTAAAATCGCGATTTAACACGTAAAATTGTACAATTTTACGAGTTTATGTTGTAAAATCGAGCTAACTCGCATGTAAACTCGTTTCTGGGTAAAATCGGGTAAACTCGCATAAAATCGCGAGTTTACTCCCGATTTTACGAGTTTATCACACAGGCAGGTTTTTTTTTTTTTATTTTTATTTTTTTTTACAGCTACGCATGCAATCGTAGGTTTTTTTACATGTTAATGACTTTGGGGGAAATTATTTTCGAAAATGTGGTGGGTGTAAATTAATTACGGATGTATGGGAGTTGTGG
>QANU01066119.1:692244-703792 GCA_003254905.1 Nissolia schottii | reverse complement strand
AAAAAAAAAAAAAAAAACAAATACTAGTTCTAGTACTCTCTTAAGTTAGATCATGCATTAAAAATTTAATGGCACCAATTAAAATATGTTTAGCAAATCTGTTGCCGGGCTAGATGAGTACCCTATTGTCCATTGGAGCAGACGTGTTTGGCATTCTTTTTTTGTTTTTCCTTTTTCCCTAAATTTAAGAAAAGAATAATGACACTTACAATGAGGGGCCAAACATCTCTCTCATGCAACATGGCCTCAATCATTAAATATCATTTTGTGTTTGATGAAAGCGCAGTTAAATGAAAGGCTTTTTTCCAAGGCCACAGAAAGAGGAGAGACTTAAACAAAACAAAAGCCTCAAAGTGGGTCCCATTTCATGCTACACCCATGTGCTTTCACTAGGGGGATGCACTAAAATATGGTTTCCCCAAAACAACTTCTAGTTCAATGTATTATATTGTACATATATAAATAAAGGAGTTGGCATGCCCCAATAAAACGACATAAAATGTCTTAATATATTCAGCCATATTTAGATAATATAATAGTAGTTATAATGGTAATAAAAGACTAATAAAAATCTAGTCGCCTACGTAACGCATGATGATTGAGCGTTGTTGAATTATATATAAAAACTTTGGGAGATTGGTTGAAATCTATGGATCCAGGTATGTATCAGAGAGGATTAGGTAACATCCAACTCCAGGCCTTGAAAATCTTCTAGGGCTACTCTCAGTTAGTAATATCTGTCCCTTACCAAAATTGATATATTCTTAAATCACTTTACAAAATTGATGCATTCTTAAATTAATGAATCCTGTCAATTTATTGGCCAGATACATTTTAATTAATCAGATACATGGATTTAAAGAATTAAGAATGTATCAATTTTGCCAAGTGACAGTTATTACGAGTAAGAGGGAGGGACAATGTGATCATGCCAACTTATTTTGTTTACAAAATAGCTTTTAATCAAGAAAATTTCCAACAGTTTTTGCAAAAAGATCAAAAGAAGAAAAAAAATAGATATTGTTTTCTTAAAAATATGCAAAGCCAAGCATGCACTAGTGCATACAGAACAACAATCAAAAGGGAAAAAAAAAAATAACAGAAATGTTGATTTCAATTTCAGAAGACTTTAGAGGCAGGTTCATTTTCTTTTCAAATAGATGTGGTATGTGGTATTATCCACACCAACTACCAAGCCCTGTCCTAGTGTATAGAGCTATATGCAATTTGATGAAATGCCGAACGCACTTGGTGAGTGCATTTGGTGAATACTGAACACATGAAGCAATTTGATTGAAGCAACTATGCTAACTATGGACAATATGCATAAACCACATTCACAAGCACTAAAGACAGACACTACATATAAGAGAGCTCACACAAATTTCCATTCAGTTCTTAATTAAGATATTTTACTAACCTCCGTTGGAAACAATGATCCAAATACAAATGAGTCACAGACAATTAGCATAGAGCCATAGCCCAAAGCAAATTCAGAAAGACCCGCAGAAGCAGCAGAAAGCTATGAAGCATCTTTGCATCACAAAATTAATTGGCAGTTCAAATATGCAAGATGCCCCTTCAACATCTGATTGTTGAACCCGGGATATGATATTCTTCCTTCGCCGCGAGTCTTCCACAATCTGCACTAAACGATCTGCTGAGGACTCCGCTAAGTTAATAATTACCACAACTTTCATGCGACATAATACAATAATGCATGCCCAATCCAGCTCATAATACAGAAATACTGAACTAAAGCTTCGAGATAAACACGAGATAGCATTTTTGGCTAAATTGTTCATTTCTTCCGAAACAATTTGTTTTGCATTCAACATAACAAGGACAGTCACCCATCTTGGATGACGGAATTGGGGAAGGCATAATAATAACCACATTAAGAAGTGACATACTAGTAATAGAATAATAGAATCCCATAAGCCAACCCTTTAGTTAAGAAAACATTGGGGGTGAGGATTTCATAAAAAAAAAAAAGCCTAAATTACATAAACTACAATAATAAGTTATGAAGCACCTTTAAAAATACAAGTTAATTGGCAGCTGCTCAACATCTCCAAGTTGAAACTGACATAAGTTCCTTCCGCTGCCAGCACAGAACAAGAGATGAGTGCCTTCTCTCTACTTGAAATCCCCGCGCAGGTGCCCTTTGAACCAAGCATTCAGCTTGAGCATCAGTAAAGTTACTGAATGTGAATGGAGAGAACCCAGTTTGAAGAAACAGATTCTTCCATGAAGGTAACTTTTCATGTGAACGGTGGTGCCCCATTATAGTTTTCTTAATCGTTGGTTGGATGAAGTGCCTCTCAATGATTTGGAGGACATCAAGATTCAAATTTACCGCATCTAATGACTCAAGCAAGGCCGAGTAGCATTGAAGAGCACGGACTACATGGGTAGAGAATGGTACATCAATTTGATCAGAGTTTCTATCCAAGGTGACCACCACTTTGGGCCTAAGTTGCTTTATAAAACGAAGAACCGAAGGAAACAATGATGGGCAATTTGAGAAACACGAAAGTGGCATATTCACAGCAATTGCCTCATTATCAAAGAATTGACCAGCAAGGGGACAAGATGGGGAATTCAATGATTCAATGCTCAAAACATTGAGCTCAAACGACATGTTAAGGTCTTTTGCATACTGAGACAAGTTTTCTCGTGTAAAGTTGAGCTCAATGTCGTCGCAGGTGGAGGTTGCTACAACAGCAGTCACTTTAAAAGAAATCGCACCACTATTTCTCAAGGCAAGCTCTTGCATAAAGGAAGACCACTGCACCCCAAATCCAATATCAAAATCAATAATGTGAATTCGATCAAACCTTTCAACAGCTTCAATGAGCGCTTGATTACTAGTAAAGTTGGCAAACTGGGGAACAGGTGATATCTCGGAAAATGACTTGTAAGCTCCAATCTTGAATATGAAACCAAGCGCCGAGAAAGGCGAAGAATTGGGAATGTTTGAATGGAGCAGTAACTGCAAGGCCTCCTTCATGTAAAAAGCAGCCCTCTGAACAGGCTTGCCAATTGGGGAGAGCTGGTGATTGAGCCGCGCCAATATCCCTTGCGCAAGAACCGGATTACCAGCTTCTATCAACTCAGCAGTCTTGTACAGCTGGTCAAACATAGTCTGCTGGAGCTGGAGGCTTGAATCATCTCCGGTGGTGGAACTCACCTTCTGCTGCTTTCCAGATGGCACAACCAATGATTGTTGCTGCTGTTGCTGTTGTTGCAGATGATGAGGAAACAATGGAAGCTGTGTTTGCTGCCTCCTACCAAAAAGCTCTTGCCCACAATCCAAAAGGGGTAGCCTTGGGACCTGGTAATTGTTGTGCCCAACGGCGTCGGACAGAGGCCGTTTCGCCTGATGCTGAGGGAAAACCTGCTGCTCCTGCACCTGCGGGTACGTCAATGGCACGAAGAAAGAAGGGTTCTCCGAGAATTGGACTTGATTCTGGCTTATCAGCAGCTGTGGATTCACAATCTGAGGCTTCTCATCCACAACACCAACCACTTGCTGCTGCTGGTGCTGGGAACTAAACACACCCGGAGCAGCCATCAGAGGACTGTTACCAGGAGCGGAAAAGATGGATTCTGCAGCGGCAGCACAAGTCTTGGCGCCGTGGCCATCCATATTCTCAGCGATCAAGGGGAAGCCAGGGTAATTATTCCCTTGCACAGAAGAAGGATCAATGATGCTCACCATGTTCAACCCTTGATGATGATGATCCACAACACCAAAACCACCACCACCACCACTGAAATCAACATTCTGGGGCCCGCATCCACTGCTCTGGAAGAGCTTGCTCAGCCCGGCAGACGGGTCCTCGACATCTCCCATGATAAGCCTCATAATGGACTGATCCTGACCCTCCCAGTCTTCCATTCTCAAGCCACATTTCTCTGGATCCTGATGAGGCGGGTTCTCTGAGACATTAGGGGCTGCAACAGCGGTGTTATTGGTAGAACCATGGCAGCTTCCACCACCACCACCCTTGCTGTTGCTGTTGCTGCCAAGAGATGAGGACATTGTGGAGGAGTTAGGGCTTCTTCTGGAGTCAAGAACAGATGTGGGCTCAGTGCAGTAACCCACATAGCAATCCTCTTTGGTCCACTTTTGTGGTTGTTGCAAAAGCAGAGAGAACGGTGAATCTGAAGAAGCAGAACAGAAATCCAACACTCCCTTCCCTTGAAACTCCTCAAAAGGCAAGGGCATGGCCTTCATCTAAGAAACTTGAACAACAACAACAACAACAAGGGTTCCCAACCCCACACAAGACTCCAGTTTTTTTTTCCCAAAATGAAAAAAAGCTTGCAACTTTGTATTCAAACAGGAATTTGAGAAATGGGGTTTGGTTTGGTTTGGTTTGGTTCACAAATCCACAAACAAGGCTCAGAGATTAACCATACTTAGAAACAGCAGCAGAATAACAAAAAAACATATAGAAAAAAGATGGAATTTTTGGATAGGAACTACTTGGAAGAAAGCTTTGAATTATTTTTTATTGGTGGGATATTCAAAATATTTGGTTAAACACTAACAAAAAACATAGGAGAGGGTTTCCAAAGAGGAGAAGATTTAAAAAAAAAAATTTGGGGGCACCTATTAAAGCTTTGTCCTTTAGCCTTTTTTCTCTTCTGGATCTGTGGCTAAATTTAAGCTCCAAACAGTTGCCAGTAGCAGTAATAAAGGAAGAAAGCCATGAATGTGGTTTTTCCTTTTTTTTCAAAACGAAAGAAACAAGTTGAGCTAACTCTAAAACTTGTCCTTTTCATTCTGGATCTGTGGCTTGTTATGATGCTCCTCCAAGGGGTTGCTGCAGTGGATGAGAAGGAAGAAGAAAGCCATGAATGTGATTCTTTGTTGCTTGTGTGTGTGTGTTTTGTAATTTTATTTTATTTTTTCTCTCCTTTTCTCTCTGCTTCTTTCTGTGTGGAACACTCTTTGTTACTTGTGTTTTTCTGGGGTGGAGTGCTCTCTTTCTCTCCCTCTTTCTCTTTCACTGTTTCTCCTATCCTTTTTTCCTTTTCTTTTCTTTTTGTTTGAGTTGAGTTATTTGTACAAGTATGATACTGTATTTACACACATTTATAATTAAATAAAATAAGGTAATATTCGTTTTGATATTTAAAATTATAAATTTAAATTATTTTAATTTTTTAAACTTAAAGTCTGACTTTTTTTTCATTCTTAACAATAATTAAGGTGCAAAATAGTCAGGTTAAAGATCAAAACAAAACAAATATTATTTAATAATAAATAAATGTGCCTCAATACGATTTCTTGTTAAATTGAGTGCAAATGACATTATTTTTTTAGCTATTTTTTTTTGTTTTATTTATTTTATTTTTAATATTTAGTTGTCTGCATACGTAGTTTTCCCCTCTGGTTGGTAGGGTTGCTGTCACCCTCACAGCAATTCCCCTACTCGCACACGTAAGCGCGTCTTGTTGACGCTCTGATCCCCCCGCCCCCCTCCCTCTCCCTGAAGCCTTTTTAGTGCACTCTGCACATAGCACTTTCTAAAGGGTTTTGCTTTTGCTAACATGAAAGAATAGATGTATTTCTTTTAATAGAAAAAGATTAAAAGAGTCAAAAGTTTTTGTCTAAATTTGTTTTTTTTAAATAGATGACTTAATTATTTCATTTTATTAAATAACTGTCTTTATTTTTGGTTAATAATTATTGTTATTTTGTATAATATCTATCTTTTTTTAATGTTTAAGAATTAATTTCTTTATTTTTTGAATTTAATTACTATGCATTAAGAGTATACAAAATTTTTACATTGTGATCCAATCAATTTGAATATTTTAATTTATTATTAATTTAATAGTAAGATCGCTCTCCTTACTTTTTACACTATTGATATATAGTAATTAAATTCTACTTTTATTCAATAACTATCATTATTTGTGTCAACATTTTTTACTATTTATGATGATCATGTAGGCATGTAGCACGGGGACAAGGATCCTCTAAAGTGAGTGATAACTCTCCACTAAGAGTTATTTTTGTCTACTTTTTCTATAGTTTTTAGTTAGGATAAGTTGGGACTTAGGATTTTATTACATGATTAGTTGAATATAATTAACTTGTTATCTCTAGTATGTTTGATGGTTTGGCTAAGTGTTTTAGGGTCAAAATTCAAGAAAAATACGAAATTTGGAGCTCAGAGTCATATCTCGCGCGAGACATATTCGCGCAAGTCAAAGGTTCTAGAGAGCAGAGCGTGAGGTCCATGTGAGGACGTCTCGCGCGAGACAAATGTTCCAAAGAGTAAGATTAGAGCTTTTGTGAGGATGTCTCGCGCTATGCATCTCATGCGAGACAAAAATGGAATGACCCACGTCTTAAAGCCAATTTAGGTTAAAAACGCACCAGAGCCAGCAGCCAAGGGCATTTAGAATTCAGTTTTTGACTTTCACTTTTTTCGATTTTGTTTGAGAGAGAGAACACTATAGGAGTCAGCGAACATCAAGGGAGAAGATCAATTCGTTTGCAATTCAATTTCAAGGGGTCCTCCATCTTCTATATATATCTCTATCTCTTCATCCCTAATTTGTAGTTTCAATTTCTGCATTATGAATTAATTTTCCTTTTGATTGGGACGAAGATGTAAACCTTTTAATTTCTTCTAATTCCAATTTCGATGTTATTCATTTTTTATCGATTGTGAATTAATTTCTTTGCGCTTAATGCTTTTCATTAACTGGTCATTGATGAACTATTAGTAAACTTAAGGGAACTTTGAGTAAAGAAACCTAGGTGGTAATGGAAAATCAATCATCACTTAGCTATTTCTTAGAGATAAGAATAGAGGGTGATGCAATATTTAGTCTCACACATTACAAAAGGATTCATAGAACTTAATCCCTAGACAAATTAGATTAATTTTAAGAGATTGGTTAACTGGCTTCTTCATAGGAGGTATGCATGTTCTTGACAGAGACTTTTGTTAGAATAGGAATCCAAGTTGTCCTTTGTTAATAACTTGAATAACAAAGAAAGCGGAATTAGGAAAACATTAGTGGTGTAGTCGGAGTCTCAATCACCTAAATCATTATCAAATCAAACCATATTTCTCATGATCCTTATTCTTAATTTTCATCAAATTTTGTTCAATATTTACTGTTTAAAATTTTGCTCTAAAAACTTCTATTTGTGAATTAACTCCAATTTTATAATTTTTTATTGCGTTCTTGATCATATCATTCTCGTGAGAACGATACTTTGATCTTAAGACTAATACTTTATTACTTGGTGACGTGGTATACTTGCCTTGCCACGTGTTTTTTTTGCACCAGTGAGTTACTCACTTGAGAGGATCCAAATCCTCTTTTTTTAACAAGGAAAAAATATACATTAAGCTTTTGTTATTTTACAACCACACATTACAAGTGATTTAGTTTTGGTTAAGTAATGCTATGGTCCTCCAAAAATTGTTGAGCTCTCTAAAAGTTGTTCTTGAAAAATTATAATAGTATTGTTTGGTAAAAACAATAAAAAAACTGTCATCAATAAGTAGAAGTCATAAGAATGAAGTTTAATAAATATATCGTTAAATTGTTCTTAAAATATAAAATAATTATAATAAATATAAATAATAAAAAACTATTTTTTTAATGTTTCATTAATTATTGAATGA
The DNA here is from genome assembly GCA_003254905.1 of Nissolia schottii. Lineage (NCBI taxonomy): Eukaryota > Viridiplantae > Streptophyta > Magnoliopsida > Fabales > Fabaceae > Nissolia > Nissolia schottii. Next base: position 696,125 of record QANU01066119.1, on the reverse strand, counting down.
AAAATTGAAAATTTATTAAAACTTAAAATTATTTAAATCTTTTTAAATTTTGGAGAGTTGAAATCTATTCTAAAAAGTTTCTTTTGAGAGTTGTCAAGAGCACTCTTACTCTTAGCTCTCAAAAGTCAAGAGTAAAAGCTCTCAAACTTCTCTATTTATCAAATATAAAAAAAATTAGTTTATACCTTTCAATGAGAGCACCTCTTAACAAAATTTTATCAAAGCAAGTCTTAGAATATCAGTATATCTTATGATCTTCTCCATTAGATCTCAACGCGTGTGTTGTACCCTTATTTACAAGATGCACCATAGCATCCTCTTTTCATTTTTGCTTGAAAGCATCCTGTTGTCTAACAGATATTAGGTTGGATACCCCTTGGCCCAAACCATACTCGGCCGAAATTTCTCCTTATCACCCTAGTGGCCCATATATCGTTGACAATAATAAGTTGCATCTTGTTAGATGAGGCTTGTTTACTTTGTCCTTTAATCATGTTGCATAAATAAATTGTGTTATTTAGGTTTATTTTATATGCGACGCTATGTTGACGCACATTTCATTTAATATCATTGAATAAGATTTTAATAAGACTTATATTTTTTTGGGATTTCATTCAATGGTGGATAAAGTAAGTTAACGCAATATTCCAACTAAAATGAGTGCACTTAATATTTCTCTATATAAATTTGACCATCACCTATGGAAATGAGAAAAAAAAATTGTGGCCAACAATATATCACTTCATGTGAGCTTAGTTTCTATGAGAGAATTAAACACTCCTACTAGTGGTATATACCCTAAGTTCACCGAAAAAATAATTAATAAATTATGTTATTTGTACTCATTTTTATGTGGAACACCGTGTCTACACACAACTATCTAAGACCGGAGGTGTGAGTAAATTTACAATTTATTTGTTTACATAGACCCTACATTTTCCTCCATAATTTGGTGGTTATGATAATGACTCCAATTTGCTCAACAATTAGGTCCATCACAATACTAAAATCAACCAATAATTAAGCCTTTCTATAAAGTTTGAACCATAATTTTTCCGCTTTCTAACCTAAATTCATTGCAATGCGATGTTTATGTCAACATAATTCACCTAGAACATATATCTATATACTCACATCATGCACTGAAAAAGTGATTAATTTGATTCAAGCATGTCAACCGTACTTTATTTGTGAGACACGAGAAAGGTTCAATAGGACAAGTTAAGGCCCTTAATGAATATTTAAGTTAAGTATCCATAAAAAAAAACATGTTACATTTGGGTCTATCTCGTGGGGGCATTGTCAACTTGTGCTCTGTGTGGATTATTATCTGAACAAGAAAGTCATCTCTTATCACGTAACCGAATGAACTGAAAATGGTGTACACAGGTTGTCATCAATTATTGCATCTAAACATATACAAACTTTGGCTGCAAGCTACATATTGCAAAGCTACTTACAATGTGAAAAGAAGTATTGAGGCACATTTTGCTTAACAATATCGCTTAAATAGTCTTTAAACACTTGGGAGAGTCCCTCCATTATGCTTTATCACGAAATAATATAATATAGGACTTATCACCCTTTTGATCATGTCTTAAATTAGACATTTGGAACGTGAAATTTACCAGACAAAAAAAATTGTAGGTGATTCAATAACATTCATGAGATAAATACTCACATGATCTTGAGTTTAATTAAACCCCTAAAAAAGATAACTCAAAAGAGAGAATAATTGTCAAAACTATTATATAAGCTATATCTCAAAGCTATTATATAAGCTATATGGAGCCTAAGCTACACCAAACGTATATGTATCTCATTGAGAAACTTGTTCACCCAGATTTGAATCCTTTAAAGTAATGAAATTTTCATTTTAGAAAAAAAATGAAAGTTTACACTCATGACTAGTGTTACGGTTCAATTATGAGTCTGAGTTGTATCTCATAGGCTCGAGATAACTTCAACTCACTCTCACATGCATAGGACTCAAGGCCTAAATCTTACGAAGTAATTCGAGTATCAATACACATATGTGTAACCGTTGAATATGTAAAATCCCTGATCTTCATGAGACATCATGAGCACATTTATCACATTATTGGCTTTATGATGATTTTGGTCACAGTTAAATAAGAGTCCAATGGACAGAACACAATATAGGAGCATGAATCACATTCATGTTCGAGTATATTCTATCTCATTATCATCTCATAGTACACAAATACAGACTTAAGCGTCAAAGAGATTTTTGTAGATATTACTTTCGCTGGGAACATCATCATTGTTACCGTCATGCTCATCTACCTTAATAGCTCTTTCAAACTCATATTGTCAGAGTTACATCTCAATAAACCCAAATTACTTGTAACACAACTAGCCTAAATACTAAACCCTAAGATATTTTATTGATCTAAGAGTAGAAATCCTCTGACTTTTTCTTTCAAATAAGAATCTCATTTGAGAAAATTTTAATTCTATGCGTGAGGAGAGGGTGAGACAATAAGAAAGCGTTTTTGTTATATTGGAGGGCCTACCATAGATACGTTTGATAATCGTTTGAGTGCTTAACATTTTTATGTTTTGGAGATAAAACTAAAATGTGTGGGATGTGAAGCATGCGTTGTTTCTAAGCTGACTATGAAAAATGAGAGGCAGAGAGAGATTAGATTAGACTATAGAAACAAAAAATATTGAAGGAAATTTCTAAAATAAAGAATAAAAATTGGGAGGAGATATGGTAGCTAGGCAAGCATCTACAAAAGTTGGGGAAAGAAAAGATGGAGAGGTAAAAGATTGTCTTGATGACAAAAAAGAGACTTTTAGGACACGCACACTCATGCATCATCTCTCATTTCTTCCCCCATCATTTTTCACCTCACACAAACTTTTTTGGCTTTTGTTTTCTTTACTCTTTACATATGCTAGTTGCCTTGGATGCTCCCACGGTGTTTTTGGGTTTTAGTTTGTGATTTTTAAGTGCGACTATGAAATTTAATATTAGTTAAAGATTGAAGAATATATATATTTAATATGACTCATAAATTTAATATCTTAAAATTTTTTTAGTGCATTCACCTTGATATTTAATTTTTTTACTTAATTGTATTCGCATAGTTAGAGCATATGTTTTTAAATTCAAAAGTTCTAATTTCATTACCAAAATATGTCTCATAAATTACTCATTTAAAATGAATTTCCTTTTAAAGTGAGATTTTTCCCCTTAAATCAACAAAGTACATCACAATAACAAATTATTCAATGATTTAAGAGTTAAAAATCTTATTACTTTCTCACTTATTATATTGAGAGAAACTTACTTGTTTTTTGCAACTATATTGAGACAAACTTAAATTGATGTATGGTTTAAATTTTTTCACATGATCAAAGCATATGGAGATAATATCCTTCTCAACCCATAAGCTTATAAAATTATAGACTTCAGGAGTATGATTCCGTGCTACTGGTAGTACATCTCAGCATATTCACTATTCACTTGAAGACTGTTCTTCTAGTATTTAAAGGTAAACAAAATACCTTACTTTGAATAACTCAATTCAAAAGGCCATAAATTTATCACCAAATATATTCATGCACATTTGTTAGGCCGGTAAGCTCCCTCATGCCCTTCTTTGCTTTGTTTTTTTTTCCTTTCTTTTTTCATTGTTAAAAAAAATATGCATCACTATAGAAATTAAAAATAATGAGGGTGTGTGTGTATATATATATATATTACTATTAATTTGTTATTAGAATGCAACTCTTTTATCAATACTTAGTTCATTCGTGCGACTTAATACTTATTTTTTTAAAATAAAGTCTCTAATTCAAATTTTATAGATAAAAAAATTAACATTAATATATATATATATATATATATA
>QANU01066119.1:583511-691676 GCA_003254905.1 Nissolia schottii | reverse complement strand
GTCAAAGTCATTATAATTAAAGATAAAATTTTAGAGAATTAAGTGAATAAGTTTTATTATTATATAAAAAGAAAAAAGTAGCGAAGCTCATTTTATTTATTGATCCAGTAATAAAAAATTTTACTTTATTCTTTAAAATAAAATGTTCACTTTAGAGAATCATTTCTTATAATAAAAAGGTTTAAAGTTTAACCTTTATTAGAAAAAAAAAACATTTAATTCTCTCTGCTATTTTTAGGAGAGCTAAGTCTTCTCAATTTTGTTGAACTTTGCTGGACAAAAATAAAACAGTGACACTTCTATGGTATTGCCTTCCATATCTTGAAGATGCCTTTGGACAGTTCTCTTTTTCTCTAGCCCCCTCGACGAATCTACTTTACAATGAGTGAGGTGACTAAAGGCAACAATATTGGTAGGTCTGTCCATGATGCTATTGAGTTTTGGGTATGTGACCTATTTTCCTTTCATTTGCTAATTACATTTTTTTTTTTGCATTCTTCTCAAAATGGCCATATTATGTTGGTTTAGTTTATATTTTCTCTTGTTATTTTTAATTAGTTTTCTGTTTCCATTTAATTATTGTTTTCGATGTATTTCTGATTATTAGACCTTTTTTTTCAAAAGAATTAGTGGAATCAATAATTACCATTTTTTTTGTAAAAATATTCTAAAAACAAAAATAAATTAAAAATAAGAAAAAAAAATAGAAACCAAACAAATGACATACAGTGGCATAACATTTGCTAAATTCATCATGCATCACGCATGTATCTCCTAAACTTGATAATTGGAGTTGATTAACATATAAATACTTGAAGTCCGATTTGATATGACGCAAACTTACAAAATGAGTCTAACTCAAAAGATTAATTTATCGGATCAAAAAACTTTATCAATTAGGTAATAATACAACAAGTTTATTTATTAATTTACTTAATGCGACACTCATAGCACTATTCATACATGAGAATTTCTTTGGCCAACGTAATATTGGACCATGGTCCTCCCATAAGGTTATTGCTCAATGAAAGCTACTCAAAGCCATAACCTTCTTATGTGGGGTGGGTCCAAATTTGTGGCTGGCAAATGCTCCACCTGTGTTAAAAGTGCATCAAAACACAATTCCTTAACTGAAAACGACAATAGCACTTATAGAAGATTGAAAATTCCTTTTGTTTCTTAGACCATATTCCTTTCTTCTTCCATTATAGTTTCTAGGAGAGGTTCCAACATGAATTGCTTTGTATCCCACAATTAATCATCAACATCATGTGGACAATCTTGTGGTTGACCAAGTTAATTGGCTTGGTGCTATTTTAAAAGTGACTGTTAGGTCTATTCATTTGGGATGATATTGACACTCTTTTTTATGATTTAGAAAGTATTTATCGTAGACAATAGTGACTAATTCTCCTTCGAGACTTTGAGAGCATTGAAGTGAATATATATATATATATATATATATATATATATATATATATATATATATCTCCTAAAAAACTATTTTTCTATACACACTATTAAAAATTGAGTCATTGATTGACCAAATGCACAAGAAATTCAGTACTCTGCAACTATGTGAGGATGTTTGGTTCATTGACAAAATATTAATTTGGAGTTTCGGTGCAGATTTGGATAAAATCAAGCCTAAAGTAAGAATGATCTATTAAAGGACTTGCCAAAAGTTGCCACTTTAATGTGTGCACTCTTTAAATCTATGTCTACCAAGTGTCCGATATTGAACATTGGAACTGCCCTACTAGCGTTATGCTAATATCTATTGCAACCCTAATTTTCTATAGTGTACATGAAGAAAAGATCTATTGAAAAAGATGTCTATGGTGCATATCTTAACATAATTTTAAAATTCCCATCGGGCTATACAATTGTAGTTTTGACTTGATTTGTTAAAATAAACCTATACCGCCCAAGGTAGAGAGTACATATTTAATACCAAGAAGGTCAAGTGGTGATAGCCTACAAATAATACAATTTCGTGTAAGATGATAAGCAAAGCCTATTTGCATGCTTTTATATATCCCCCTTTTCAAATTTTGGAACTAGCATTTGGATATAACTTCAAGAAGTTGAGGGATATATCCAAATACAGCTCTACACGGCTCTAATGAATAAAACATAAAACTGAAAAGTAGCGTATGTTTTGAACAGCTGTAAGTCTGTAACATACTGCTTAATTTTTCATATAACGGTTGCGGCAATTTCAAACCGCCGTTTTATACATTTACAAATTGTGCCCGTTACAAGCAAATCGCGGTCTTTACTTTTAGAAAGCCTTTAACTGCTATTGGTCACATTTTCTTTCCTTATCTACCCTTATGTAGTTGTACAATTGTTACCACGTATTAAATATGCAGTTACGATCACGTCTTACAATTACAATATGCAAAATGATTTTATCACTCAACAATCACATTTAAATAAACCAACTAGTATACATAATGGCGGAGCAATTGCAGCGGTTCGGAAACCATTGTTAAGACTTGTAGTGACTGTTAAACTGGCGCAAATAGCCAAAAAAACTGCCGCAATAAACCAGATTTTTTTGCTAGCGATGGTGTGTAATTTGTGTAGTCGGTTATGTTATTTGTACATCACAAAAATTGATATCTTGTGTACGCTATGCAAAGAAATAAACACTACAAAATAGATAAATAAACATTACAAAACAGAAAAACAAACATTATCAAATACATAATCGAACAATATTAAATACAAGTGTCTATATATGCACAAATATTTGGTGACAATGTTTGTTTCTTTATTTTATAATTTTTATTTCTTTATTTTATAATATTTATTTCTCAAAAGTACACAAAATGTCAACTTTTTTTTAATGTACAGATAATATTTTTATTTGTTTAGGGGATAAATTAGGCTTTGATATATTCAAATTTCTAGGCCGGGACCATAGTAAACCTGTGTTTTATTGTTTTCGTTATTAATTTCTTTTTCAAAAACATCTATAAAAAAAACACAGAAAATAAAAACAAACCCCTAAAAAAGCATGATCAATCACAATGCACAATGAAAAATGGATAGAGTGCACTTTTACACAAACTTTTATGCATTGTTAAGTGTATCGGGGATAAAAAAATAATACGAAGACAATGAAGACATAGGCATATAAATTGAAGAAGAAGATGAAAACATAAAATTTAAAATTGTTTGTCATAGGATAATTTTTTAATTAATTTTATACATTTAAAAAGTAGATTATAAAAGAGATGTCTGAAATGCAAGAGACGTATTTCTATCGTACCTCCAAAATGGAAGTACACAAAAGACGCGCCTATGCTATTCTTACATCTCCATATTTTATGTTTTGGGACGCTTACCAAATACTATCTAAGTGGAATGCAATTTAAAAAAAAATTCCAATGGTAGTTTTTTTTTTGTTAATTATCCTAAATTATATTACTACCTAAATTTATGTAACAACACCGCAATTTGATAAAATTTTAAGTGTGCTATCGAGATTAGGGCTTAGGGTTATCATCAGGTAACAATATTAAATTTTAATGTAATTAAATTTAAAGATAAAATATTAATCCTGTTATGTGTAACAATATTGAAAAAAATATTTTAAACTATTATAAATTAGAGAGAACTATACTTATAAATTATATCATTACTTAAATTATGCAATAAGTGCGGTTTAATAAAATTTTAAAAGTTTGCGTGGGGGAGTCACGCTTTCTTCATTTGATGAAAATATTTTTTCTTTTGTATTTTATGTAATTTTTAACATTAACATTAATTATGATTTTAATTGTTATGCATTAATTAAGTATATTTATTTTTTATACAATCATCCAAGACAATGAGTGAACCGCTCATCATACTCCGTATATGTCATGCCTAGCGCCATCTTAAGCTAAAGAAACTCATCAATTATCTTGTCAATCTTGCTCGGGGGAGGAAACGGTCCGGAAACGATGCGGAGAACTCCTCTCAAGTAGGCGACGGTCCATTCCACTATAGGGTGCTACAGTACATGTCCTTCTCTCAAGTAGCACCCTATAGACGAATCCAAGTAATATGGTTTAGTTGTTCCTGAAATGTCTAGGCTTTACGGTCTTGCCCTAATCTATATGACATGATACATGACACTGGGCGTCACTGGTTGCCATATGTCTGGATTTTATGGTCTTGCCCTAATTCTACATGAATCCTATTCTACGTTACGATCATACAAGGTATACTAGAGTCAACCTGGGTTATCGTTGACTTACAGTTCTATCCTAAATCTACTCCCATGAAAATAATTTAAATATAACATATCATGAAATAACCTGAACGTTATAACATAAACATATTAACTGATACCATAACATAACTTAACTTGTTCATAAATAGTCAAATACATGCAACATGACATATTTAATGCAATAAAGGTTTATGGTCCCATGTAGTTCTAAAATGATTTTATGAGTTTCTAAAATAGTTTCATAAATAACTACTTTCATAAATAATGAAGTTTCTAATAAATAAATTCTAAAAATAGTTATATGGTCTGAAAATAGACCGTAAAGAAAATCACTCACTTGGAAATAGCTGACGACTAAGGAGCACTAACACTGGAAGCTCCTGATATCCTATGTAGAGACATTATTTTCCCACAGACAGAAGAAAGAAGATAGAGAAGGAATAAAATATAACTAGAGCTTTGGGAAAAATTTTGCGCTCAAAGCACAACCTTTAGAGCTCTTTGAGTGAATTAGCAAGCACAAACACTCATGAGCGAATTCTATTTTTAGGGGGAGCTCAAGACCCCCTCTACACACACTTCTCAATGTGAAGCTTCACTTCCGTTCCACTATAGGGTGCTACAGTACATGTCCTTCTCCTTTTTTTTACCTAGAAATTGAGTTGTTACAAAAAGGGGGGAGAAGAGAAAGAAAAAGAACAAGAGAGCGCAAGTGAGGTAAAAGAGAGAGGAAAATTTTTCTAATTACTCCTGGGTCCTACATACGTATTGTATTTTACAATAATTTTGTCTTGCTGTATTTTGTACGTTGTTCATATTTTGTTGTCCCAATTTGTTGTTCGCGTAGTATTTTTGAATGGAAAAATAGAGAACTAAGAGCTCCACGAGCAAGACATTCACAACACATCCAGAATATTACGACAAGAGCCATTCTAGTGGTTACTTCACCAGAATCTCCATTTTCTTAGTTGAGTAGGATCTTGAGATAACTCGTTTGTTGCTAGACATACTTATCATCCTACCCTTTCATCTAGAAGTCAAGTCTAATTTTGAGTTGTCATCTCTCTTAACACCCAATGTGGTTGAGCATTATCAAATACCAACTTGTTTCTAGAATTCCATATAAACCAAGCCACAATTTGGAATAGAGTTATCCAAAATCATTTGCTTATGCCATAAAACCGCACACTATGCTAAAAAGAAAACCCAATGACATGTAGGGGGTTGCACCATGGAACCTCTCACCACCTCAAATACTCATTCCACAAAGTACATGAATTGCTACACCCAAAGAAGAGGTGCCTCACTGATTCGAGCTCCACCAAAAAAAAAAAGGACACAATGCCTCACTCATTTTGTTGAATTATGTTGAACTTGCAAAGCCTATCCTTTGTATTTAATTTCTCTTATAAGATAAACCAAACAAGAAACTCTGCCCTTGGTGGAGTTAGTCCCTTCCACATCATTCTAGCGGAAGACACTTCTCCATTAGGGTCAATTTTTGAACCTTCAAACCAAAAGATTTAATATTGTATTGTTTTGAAGAGTTGACTTTCTGCTTTGTTTCATCTTCTGTACATGCATTTAGAGAAAAACTGTTCCAACAAAATATTTATGTTAGTAACTAAATTCTCCTTCCATTGAAAGAGGTTTCTCCTCCAGTTATGAGTCCACTCCTAGAACTGACCATCCCACACCCCCCATGTCGACAATAAGACAAGATTTTTTACTAAGGCCTTGCATATCTCACTCTAAATGGTACATCGTCAATCCACACATGATGTCTGAATAAAGCATTCCTCCCATTCCCAACCTTTCACCATATACCGTTAGGAGTTATAGATTGCCACAACAATTCTAGTTTGTTTGAAGCCAGAAAAAATTAGTGATATGTCCCCAGAGTTTCCCAATAGTTTTTTTTATTCGAGTCCCATATGTCATAGCTTTGGTCAATGCCATGTGTAGAGAGACCTAACCACCTTCTATGTTTTACCGCTTCTGTTTAAAATCATAAGAAACTCTCTCTATTTGCTTCTGTTTAGAACTAATGGTGTGGTTTCTTATTCTTTGGAGACTCAATACCAAGGATATGTTAATCAAACTTAATATCGGTAGCTCCATTAGTGCAACCTGTGGTTTTTGTCATAAATGTGAGGAAAGCATATCTCATATATTTTTTTGTTGAGTTTTCTTGGTAAGTGTGGCGCTCATGTCTAAATTGGGGAGGCATGCCTTGGGTTTTATACAATGACTCAAGGTGGTGCTTTGAATTGTGGTTGGAGGTAAGCTTAACAAGGGAAATCAAGAGAGCTTGGGCAGTTGCATTATTTATTACAACATGGTCCTTGCGGGAGATTAGAAATTTGGTAATTTTTCAAGTTTACAAGTTATGTTGATATACTTTCATGACGAAATCGGGGTACAAGTTCAATTCGTAGGAGCTCCATATCGAGTATGGGTATTATTATTAATGTAAATTAGATTGGAATCTTGTTTCAACCTTGATGGCTATGTCAAAAGGGTTGGAGTGGTATCTATAGTGTGAGGGTGTTGTCATAGTAGTTTGGTGGTAGTCACTTTGTATGTCGATTAGCGACACATTTTTTCTAGATTGGGTTGTTGTAGTTATAGTTATTCTTAGTTTATTTTATTTTATTTTTTGGCAATGCCCTTAATTCATGTGAGTTAGCGTTTTCTTTTTCCTTTATTAGGTTTTGTCATTGAAAATAAGGTTTTACCGAGGCATGCCCCTCATGAGTTGAGCATTATGACTCTTGGTGGGATTTTAGTTTTTTTTCTTGTGTACTTGCTTGCCTTTTGAGGTTAAATTTATTTTAAAAAACAAACAAACCTCTTTGTATCTAATCAGAATAAGCAAAAATCTTCTGATTATTTTTTTTTTATAATCACAAACAAACAAGTAAAATAAAATTTAAAAGTATTTATTAATTAAAACAAGTGTTTTCCCCAATAAACACATCCAACTGGGTCCATTATTAAATACTGGTAACTTGGCCAAAGGTTAGAGACAGGGCTGCCGTCACTGGACCACCGGCATGCTTTGAAACATGCTTTTTAAAAGCCCCGTAATGTACCATAAAACAAATACTATCTTACGTTAGATCATGTATTAATTAGACCCAAAAAAAGATCATGTATTAAAAATTAATTATATTAATTAAAAAAATTATATTTTGCAAATCTGTTGCTGGGCTAGCGGAGTACTCCGTTGTCAAAGGAGCTGACGTGTTTGGCATTCTTTCTTTTTCAAATCTAAGGAAAATTAATTACAATAATAGAATTACTCAATGAGAAGGCCAAACATCTCTCACACGCAACATGGCCTCAATGATTAAATATTATGATTATTATGTTTGATGAAAAGTGCAGTTAATTGAAAGGCTTACGAGTCTCAAGTGGGTCCCATTCACATACTAGATCCATGTGATTTCACTTTGGGGGATTTTGTTGCTGGAAATTAAGGGGTAATTCCTTATTGTGATGGAAGGAGAGCTCCCCTATTCCAATGATTATAACTTCTAACAACCCACCCACCCCCTCAAATAATATTCATTATCAAAATCACTGCTTTGGAGATAAAAGTCTTTATACATAGATTAAGTTGATGTACGCTGCTAATACAGGCGTTGGCAGCTTCCTTGTTTAATGCATAGCGGCGTCCCTGCAAATTACTGTTAATTAAAAAATAGTGACAATTGTAGCAACGGTTATCTTGAATCGTTGCTAAAGGGTTTTAGAATGGTAGCAACTTCCCTGTTTAACATTTAGCGGCGATAATGAATCGCCACTGCAAACTACTGCTGATCAAAAGACAACGTCGGTTCTACCAGCGATTGCCACAAACCATCAAAAGAAAGCAGCGATGGAAGACTTTGGGAAAAAGGAGCTTAGCTCTTCAGTTTTTCATTGATTGAAAATTCAAGTTACAATTGTGAAGTCCCTGAGCTTATATACAGGTTGGTCAGCTCCATGGCGTGCAATGCACATTATTTGCACTTGATCACTATCTCTAACTAACTAGCAACAACCTTTAACCACTTACAACCATCTCTAATTGACTTGCAACCACCTTTTGTCCTTGTGCTTGTGCATCAGTTGTAGCAGCAACAACAACAACAGACTTATTTCTAAGCTTACTCAATTGGGCTTCCTTTATTAAAACCGTTGTTAAAGGGTTTTAAAATGGTATAATACGCAACCATTTCCAAACCCCTGGTAAACTGTTTAGCGACGATTTAAAATCGCTGCTAAAACTAAACTAAATCACCAACGAATTTCTTGTAGTGTTATTACAACATGATTGAAATTTAATAACAACAATTTTACTTGTATTATCTTTATGTTGCTAAAGAGTTTTAACATTTACTATAAGATTATAACAAAAAAAATAACTTATAGCAAACAATTTTAACTAAAGATATTATCGTTTGAGGGAAGGATGACATATCTTAAAGATGTTATTTTTTTTAAAATCATTTTACTATATTATAATAATAATTTTTTTTGTTAAAACCCACTTAACCCTTCCCTCCAAAATCCCTCACCCCGATGCCAAAGAAAAAAAAGGGAGAAGATGATGATGATGATGATTGAACTTTCAAGATTGTTCCTTGAATATATTATAAACGATCCAAATTAATTCTTAATAAAAAGAAAATTGATTATGAACCAATTTGTCTTATATTTCATATTATCATGGACCAATTTAAACCATGATTGAGGGACTAAATTGTTCTATATTTTATCTTAGTAAATGTCCAATTTGCTCCTTATCAAATTATTGATAGACCATTTTGGTCTACACCAAAAAATGGTCTAATTTGATCTCTGTCAATTTTAAACTTTGACCAATTTAGTCCCTAACAAATAAAAATGTCTTATTTGGTCCTTGGTAATTTCAAACTTGAGCCAAGTTAGTCCATATTAATTTTAAACCTAGGTTGAGGGAATCTCTTTGTGCGCTTAGCCACATTTCATAAATGCGATTAAACACATTTTTAGGAGTATAGTTATACATATCAAGGACATTATCATCATTATCTCTCATTCCTTATCTCAGTCCTCTCTCTTTCTCTCTCCTAGGTGGCTAAGGATGCAATTTTGGAGACATTTGTAGGCTAAGCAGTGACTTGAGGACGTTGTGGAAAAGCGGCAATAGTCACGAGAGGACCAAAATAGAACGACAATGTAGTCGAGCTGGTGTTGGAGGAAGAAGCATCAGAGAGGTTGGGACAGAGAAAAATAGAGGGGCTAAGATAGGGGAAGAGAGAAAATGTCAATAATATTTTTGATGTGTTTGATTACACTTTTAAAAATGTGTTTAACCGCATTTATGAAATGTGTGACTAAGCACAAATGAACTAACTTCGACAGAGTTTGAAATTGACAGGCACTAATTTGGTTTGATTTGAAATTGACTATGACCAAATTTAACATTTTCATTTGTTAGAACCAAATTAGTCCATATTTAAAATTAACAAGACCAAATTAGAATTTTTTTTAGAGATCAAATTGGTCCATCAATAATTTGACAAATATGAAAATGAACCTTTATTCTTAAAATTGGTTGGGACAAAATCAATCAATTTAAAGATTTATTAGAATGGTATTATGAGTGTTTATTTTGTGTGGTTCACTTTGTAAACTTATAACTCATCTGTAATTAAATAGAGCATTGTTGAGATATTAATATGACTCATGTTCCTTTTGATGATAAATGGGGTATGAATAGTTAGAGACTATTCAAAACGAGTACAACTAACATTTTTTTTAAAATGCCCTGAATAGTAAACTTGTACACCTAATTGTCTGAGGTTCTTAAATTTTGTATTGATGTCCACAGTAATTAATTAAATAAAAAGCTCAATTAATTTATGAACATTTCAAATATTATTTTCAGTAATCATTCTACTTGAAGGGTCTAAAAATTAATTAAGATAACATTGAAATCTTCAAAAATCAATTAAAAATATTTAGAAACTAATTAATTTTTTTTATAAAATTTTTTTTAATATGTACACCAATAAAAAAATTTACGTTTCTTTTTAATTTTTTACTTCAACCATAAATATTTGTGTAAGTTTTTTTACCGTACAATGTGGTCGATGGGACTTTACTTGAATGGAAGTGCTGCCACGCGCTCCAAACGCGACATCCATATAACTTTTTCTTCCCACGTAATTTAACAAGACCAACCAGACAGGGAAAAGGTAAACTGGGCTCACAGGCTTTTCATAATTACTGAATTTCCCACTCTACCCTCGACTTATTTAGCGGTTCAGCGTGTAAAAGCGATGTGAGAGGAGGAACAAAATGGTAGTTTCCAAACATCTGCTGCTCTGGCCTGTTTTTCGAACTGAGTCTGACGAGATAATGAAAAAAGCATTTTTTGAAGGTTTTGAAAACATCGATGCAGATTTGGACGGACGAGATATTTAGTTGCAAGGTGTAAACGTGTGGCTGAGATCTTTTCAGAATGTGTTTTACTTTTCTATTATTATATTATTTAGATTATAGTTTAATTTTGATGCACTTAAAATATAAAAGATTTTATAAAGTCGATCAATTAATTTATTTCACAGTCAACTATATTTATTAATTTATTTATATATGATTAGATAAAAGTATAGAATTTCTTTACACTATCAGTGTATTTCAATTAAATTCTTTAGATTATTTAAAATGTTTAACTATGTTCCAAGTTCTGAAAAATACTTTTTTTTTAAAAAAATAAATTATGAAAAATGTCCTCTTTTTTAAATAAATCAATTTAAAAGTTGTTCCTTAAATAAATTAAATTTCTTATAAAAAGAATCAATTCAAATCGATTCTCATTTTAGTTTTTTTTACAAGAGTCGATTTAAATCGAATCCTATAATAAAAAATTAGTTTTTAAAAAAACAGGAGTCGATTCAAATCGACTCCTAAAAGAGTCTATTTGAATAAACTCCAATGGAAGTGTTATATAAAGAAGTTGGTTTAAACCGACTCATTCATAATTCTAATTATATCTCTCTCTAATATTTTGTGGTTTAAACCGACTCATTCATAATTTTGTGGTTAATATTTTGGTTCGTAGTGCAATGGAAGGAGCAAATTTGCTGCGTCTGAACGATGTCGACCACATCCAACCTCGAGCAAACTTCCAGGTGCGAAGATATTTTTACCATAATGTTTTTGTGTTCCTATTTATGCTAGTGTTGTAGATTGATAAGACAAATGTTTAGGTTAGTGTAGGTAAAAAATGATAGTGTAGATTTATAGATAAATAAGTAAATTATTTGGTAGATTGATAAAATGTTATTGAACCCGAATGTTAGTTAGATTTTGTTGAATTTGAACTTGATAAATAGTTAGATTTATGAATGTTAGAATTATGTTAGTTAGATAAATAGACAAATGTTGTTATTGAAATTGAATGTTAGTTCAAATGAGTATTTTATTGAACTTGAATGTTAACTAGATCTATAGAGTTATTGTAAATTGATAAGATATATGTAAATTTTTTTTGATAGATTACTAAGATAGCATATTTTATTGAGCTTCAATGTTATAGAGTTCTTGGGAACTTGAATGCTATAATTGTCGATTAATTTATGGATTTCACTATAAAAGAAATTATAGTTGTAGATCTATAGAGTTTTTGGGAACTTGAATACAACATGTGTTGTCTTATTTTATAATTTTATTTCGAGTCACTTTTTATGAATTATTTCGAGTCACGTTTGTGTACTTAGTCGTAATACCCTTTTTTATGTAATTTTGTAGGCTCGGATGTTGAAGACTCGATAATACGGTAGTTTTCATAAGCTGTATCCATTGATTGAGTAGGGACTGATGGCTGCCAGATTTCAGGATGTTGCGCGCATCATGCCAGCATTCCAGTACGACAAGGCATTGGTCAGTGCACTGATAGAAAAGGGGCGTCTTGAGACCTACACATTTCATCGACCATGTGGAGAGTGTGTGATCACACTACAGGACATTGCAGTAATACTCAGCCTTCCCATTGAAGGTCAGGCTGTTACCAGATGGATTGAAGATTGGGCTACTCACTTCGAGGACAGGAGTCAGTGGGCGTTGTTTCAGGAGCTTTCCAGAGAAAGTCCCCCACAACAGTCCAAAAAGGAGGTTAGTGTCTACATTAAGTTATTCCAGACCATGTACCTTTGATTGTACCGACAGGGACTAGCAGACGAGCTGACGATTCTGCGATGTACCCGGGCATACATTTTGTTCATGATCAGAGGGTTTTTCTTGTGTGACAAATCGGAGAACCGGGTGCACATGAAGCTTCTCTTGCTACTTAAGGACTTGACGGAGACGAGAACATATAACTAGGGGTCAATAATCCTGGAAACTCTGTATTGAGAGTTGTGTCACGCTACCAAATTCACTGTGACTGAGTTTGGATGTTGTGTTGTGCTACTTATCTGATGGGCATGGATGAGAATGCCATAGCTAACTCGTCCCGCTGGAATTACTACTTTCCCATTGGCTTGTAGCTCCCGATCTCACTCATGAGCCCACGGGAGTAATTTTTTCAGACGAGGCTATGGATTTTGTTGTAAAATCTGGATTCCTCCATTACCGACCCAAGTTCCAAGGGCTCTCAAATGAAAAACCACACATGCATCTTAAGCAATTCTACATGACTTGTGACACCATGAGGCTACAAAATATTTCTCCAGACAATGTCAAGCTATAGGCTTTTTCTTTCTCATTGGAAGGAATGACAAAGGATTGATACTTTTCTATTTCACACCGAGCAGTGAACAAATGGGTTGGAATGAAGAAACTTTTCTTGAAAATATTCTTCCCAGCCAACTCATGCTTACAAGAACCTCAAATGGAAAAAGTAGAGAAATGGGAAAAGAAGATTGATATATGAAGAAACTTGGACAAGAAAAGGTTGAATTAAATCTCTTCTTCCTCTTCAAATCTTTGGACTTAGCACTTCTAGGATTTTTGTTTCTCCCAAAATCCTCAATTTTCCAAATTTGGCTCTCTAACAAGTGAATATGAAATGGAATTCTTGGAATAAGTGTTGATAATTTATAGTGGTGCCCAACAGTGGCAAAATTAAGGTAAACATTTGTCTCACTTATGACAAAAACGCTCCAAAGTTTCAAAAAAAAACTCTAGAGCGTTTTACCTTAAAATCCCAAATTACTCTTAGATAGTCTCAAAACACTCCAGAGCCAAAAAAAGCTATATGGAGCGTTTTGATCTAACGTCAATCTCCCATTTCTTTGCCCTTTGAAACACTCTAGAGCTTTTCTGATTTGTCTTCAGTTCATGCTCCATTTGATTTTTGAATGTGTTCTACTTTGTTCTCTTGAATCTTTGACTTTTAACTTTCTTTGGCACTTCAATTCATGGCACATTTTGGGCCTGAAATTAATCAAATAAAGCCTAACATATGCCTAAAATGCATGAGATTGTACTATGCTTCCTATATTGAACTAAGTCCTAAATTAAATGAGAAAATGCTGAAGAAAAAACCTAAATACAACGCTATGGTTAGTTCCTAAACTATATGCAAAATTGAGTAAAAAGATAACCCTCATTAAAGAGTTATCACAACCCCCAACTTAAGACTTTTGTTTGTTCCTAAGTAAAGTATAATAAAACCACAACTAAGCCAAAAGCAAATAAAGAAAAACAAAACTATTTTTGTGTGGCTGAAACTATGTACATACCTTACAAAAGCCACAAAACTTAGGGGGGCCTTGAGGTCAACTCGAGCAACAACACTAGTAAAATAAAGCACAATCAAGAAAAATAACGTGTTAGGAATTAAGTATCATGGTTTAGAGCCTTACGCCTCTCATCATTGTTTCACAACTTAACTCAAAAGTAAACAAAAACTACATGTCAATCTGTTAGACCACCAAGATGTGTAAAAAGATCAACTTGAGAATTATCAAAGAGTGCGTGTGTGCAAACATGGTAAGTCAAAACCCAATTATTTCAAGTTTAATGCAAGTGATTAAGAGAGGGGAAAAACTAGAAGTTCGATTTCTTCTTTATCTATTTCCACTCAAGCTTACCACTAGAGTAAAGATCTAAAGGTCTTTTACAGTTTTGAATTGCTACCCTTAGGTGGGGGTATGATGAAAAAGTCATTTAGACCCATTTCCATATCCTCAACTTGAGAAACCTTTGCTCCTAAATTCACCACATAGAAGAACCCTTAACTTGGTTGGTGACACTCATGCTTTAGCCATTTCACTTTCTACTTGCTTTCATTCATTATTCTTTTTGTGGAATATTTCCTTTTTCTTTTCTTCTTTTTCACTTATTTTCTTTTTTTCTCATTTTTCTTTTCTTTTTGTTTTATTATAGCCTTTTTCCTTTTGCGATCATTTTGGATTGAAGCATGAAGTGATAAATTCTTGTATGGGGCATACCCTATGCAAATGAATTTAACAATTTAAGCTTGAGGGTATATAGGGATTAAATAAGTCATAAGAGGAAGGGCACATTGACCATAGACTATTCATACAAAGAATTGAGGTCAAGGCTCCAATCGGGGTGACTAGGGGAAAATTACGTTAAGGTTGACTAAAAGGCTGCCTTAGTGTTTTTCAATCAATGCCTAGATCACTTCTAAAGTTAGTGTTAACCTGAATTTATTTTCAATTGGATTGAATCTAATTCAAGCATGCCTCAACTTAAGCAAAAACACAAACAAGCAAATTATTAGTTATGTCTACCAATTCTCTTAAGAGATCAAAAGAGCATAAGTAGATATTCTCATTAGTTGATTCAAATAAGCACAAAATATTTTTTAGCAGGTTCAAACAATAATTCCAAGTTTCCTAGAGAGTTGAGAAACAAAGCAATATTTACTTAAAATCATTGGGGTCGACAGCAAACACACAAAACACAATATACTAACACAATTTTATTTATTTACAAACTTTTTTCTTCAAAAAATCACAAATCAATGAGGAACAAAGATAACTAAAAATGCAAGAATCAAGAAAAAAAACATGAATGCAAAAGATACATTAAAAGACAAAGAATGCATGAGATGTTTCTCCCACCCCAACTTTAGAACATGCATTGTTCCCAATCGATGAGATGAGATGCAAAACTAGGGATGAGAAAGCATGTACATGTGAGAAAAATAATTAAGTATGAAAAAATCAAAAAGAAAAAGTTAGATGTTATTGACAATTAGGTTGTCTTGCAACAAGCAATTTGTTTTAACGTCCCTAAATTGGACTTGCTTCACCACCCCAAGTGGATCTTTCAACTTTAGTCCATTGAATTTCAATATACTAAGATGCCTGGATCCCAAATCTAGATATATTCCCTTTGCTCTATTGGATGAACATATGAGTATGGGTTCCCAAAGGGCACCATGAAAGGGCTAGTGGCCGGTAACTTCTTTATCACTTCAAGGACCTTATCAATTTGATCCCCTTAAAAAAAAATTCTTGAATGGTGGAATGTAGGAGACGTGATTTTGTGGAGAAGGATTTAAAGGTGTACTCAATTTAAGCTCTTCTTTGTCCTTCTCCTCTAATGGCTCTTCAAGTTTGGGTGGTTCTTCTATGGATTGCTCTATCAGTGGATTGCTGGTCAAGTCAATTTTCTAGGAGATTTCCTCATTTTTTGAACTTTCTTCCTTGCTCATGCTTTCATGAGAGTATTGATAAGTGCCAAATTTACGTATTTTCACATATTGAAAAGACACCTGTCTGCTTAAGTTTAATGAATTATCTGATTAGAATTCCCCACTTTTGTAGGATTTATAAAATATTCTAGAGATGGATACAAGATAAAGATCGAAGAGAAATCCCACAAAGAAAGGTAACAAAGAGCAAAAGGGGCAAGAAGAAGCAGAAAAGCAAAGGCAAAAGCAGCTACCGCTCAGCGGTGACAATTAGTCGCTCAGCGGCTCGCACGAAGGAACCGCTCAGCGGACCTTGCTTCAAGGTGAAGAAACTTAGCCGCGAAGGAAGCTCTGCAGCCGCAATGCCGCCCTGCTCTGACACCGCTCAGTGCACCGCACGCCGCTCAGCGGCTTTGACAGATAATGTCAGAGCAGAGCCACCATTCAGAGGAAACGTGACAGTGAAGAAAGCTCAGACCGGTGAGCGGTGACCCCAGGCCGCTCAGCGATGACCCCCAAACTCAGCCTATAAATAGAGGCCGAGGCTCACAACATGGAGGCATCAATTAGAGAATCAGAACTCCTTTCTCTCATTGGCATTTCAATTTCAAATCCTAAGTTAGTTTAGCAACAAAGAGGAGGCTAGTGAAGGGGCCAAGAGTGACCAAGGAAGCACGGCGGACGTCGTCATGATAGCGTGAGAACGTGTCATGGTAAGCGTCCATCACCTTGCCTCTGAGGTTATCTCTTGTAAGATGGGTTTGTAATCCTCTTGTTATTGGGATTTTGATGATTGTTATAGACTGATTGTATCCATGTACTTTTACATTTATGAATCTATCATTTTCTATGACTTGCATGGAAAAAAAAACGGTATTTTTGCAACTCTCTGTGGATACGATCATACCTGACTGTACTGCAATTGGATTCCTTGTGAATCTGAAAGCTGTAAAGAAGGATGTATTATTTTGAACGACGAGAGTAAAAATGCTTTCAACAAGTATTCATCATCCCAAGTGATATTGTTACTTTTCTCTTCCATTGTTTCTACTACATTACTTGGAAGTTTGCTGTACAACTCTTATCCTTGTTCCTGAACCATGCTTTTATAATTGTGATATCATCCTCTCAAAACATTGGGTCCTCAATTTATAGTAAAAAAAATTGCCACAACCTCGCGGTTAACTTCTTCATGGTCACCTCCATACTCTTCAAAAATCTCACAATTAAATACAAGATGACCATCACCACATCAACAATCCATTATGGACTATATTTGCTTGCATAATCCATCCTAAGTCTCTCCTTCCATACAAAAGAAAAGATCAAGTGCACAAAAAATATAATGAATAAAAAATAAGAACAAGTCTAATCTCATAGTCTATCAATTGAAAACGGTATTGAGAATATCCCCAGTAACGTCGCTAAAAACTTGATGTACGTTTCTTTCAAGTGTGTTAAGAAAAGCGAACAAACTGGCAAGTATACCGGGTCGCGTCTATTAATAAAAGTGGAAGAAGAGTTTCATACTCACGGAGATTTTTTCAAGCACTAATTCAATCAATCGACAAGTAATTTGAATGAAACAATTTAAAATTCACTAAAACAATAATGAAAAGCTACAATGAAACTAAATTGTGAATTGTGAATAAAAAGGACTTAGGATCAATTTGGTAAAGAGCACTAGGGAAATGACTTCATTTTAACAATTCATTTCATTAATCATTGGCTAATCACACTTAGATGTTTGTTTTATCGATCAAAGTGCCTAAGACACTTGCTAATCTCTCTCGAAAAAGTGCAAATTTCTAATTTATTAGAGTGATAATTCCATCTCTTGCAATTAACCACTCTAACGACAATATTTTAACGCTTAATGAACATTAATTATGATCACTTAAGTTAGAAAGTCTATCTTTAGCACTAACCTAACATATGGTGATTGGAATCACAAGCTTACTCTAAGAGGCATTTAATCAAACACCTATTAAACATAAATCATTCAAATGATAGTCAAGCATTCAAAAACATTAGAAATAGAACCAATCACATAAACTAACACAAAAATGGTGAATAACCTCAAATTAGATTAAAATCTTATGTTAAAATTACATCATGCCTTAGCACCAAAATATTTAGCACCAAAAATAGAACATTCCAGATCAATATTTGAGATACAGAACTGGCTAGAGAAATAGTTTGCCCAGGGAAAGGAAGGAGTAGAGAATGTTAGGTGTATCTAATGCGAAAATGTGGTTGGTATATTTATAGGGAAAAATCTATTCCAATGTTAGTGGAAATTAATTGTTGGATGGTCACCAATCAAATTTGGCCGGTGGGGGACAAGCAAAAATAATTTTGCAAAAAGGCCAGGACGCTTTTTATCATGCAAGCAGGGGGACAAATCTATCAATTTGTGCTTTGATGAACCTAAATGGTTTGGGCTCATGCGCGCGAGCCTAACTCCCTTCTCAAGTCTTTTTACCATTATAACAATAACTAAGGTATATAAATATTTGAAAAGATTGAGTACTAACCAATGTGAAATTAAAACTTTTGAAATAATTAACATTTTCCAACAAATCTTAGCTCTCCATTCAGGAAGTGATTCCGTGCACAATAGATACATCACAATACTCAAATTTGGAAAGCAGCAGAGGTAAGGTATCTCCTTCCCCTCTAAGGTATTGAGGATATCCCTAGAGTCATCATCTATTCATTTAGTGAGGACCAAATGGCTTCAAGGCATTACACAAAGTATGTTAGTTACATAAATCCGTAAATACTTTCTCTGTTTCAAAAGTATTTATACAAAATTTGGATTCTTAAGGTTTTGCATAATATATCAATTTTGAATACTAAGGTAGCATTAATTTTTTTTTTAAAAAATTAATATTCTTAATCTAATTGAACTTGTCAATAACTAACATTTTTTTTTTTGTTGAATTACTGATATTCGAACTCTATATAAAAAACTTGACTATTTTGGCCCGACCCAACTGAAGGTGAATCATACTAACTCAACCTGATCTGACTAAAGCCCCTCTTATAGGGATTTTTATCTCTTTTGCCATTACTGTTCAAACTTATTACGAAATTACCTTCGTTCCCAAACATTTTTCAAAAGTACCACGGTTTGGACTGACGGGGCAGCCGCGGACCGCGTGGCACGCCACGTAGGAGTCGCCAACGGGGCGGGCGAATTCATGTTGAATTCGCCAACACGGTTGGCGAATTTAGTACAAGCAAAAAACATTGATTTCGCCAGCCCCATTGGCGAATCCTGTGTACCATAGTCTCTTCGCTCACCTCTCCCTCCCCAGCCCAGCCCATGCCACTCCTCACCTCACCATGTGAAAAACATGGATTCGGAGGTAAGCTGCCAAAATTGAAATTTTTTTTTTTTTGTAAAAAGGCCGAGACGCTCTTTATCGTGCGGGGAGGGGGGAAATTCATCAATTTGCACTTCGAAGAGCCCACACAACTTTGACTCATGCGCGCGAGACCCAACTCCCTTCTCAACTATTTTTACTAATACAACAACTACTAAAGGTATATAAACACTTAAAATGTTTGAGAACGAGGGTAATTTCGTAATAAGTTTGAACAGTAATGGCAAAAGAGATAAAAATGTCTCCTATAGAGAGTAAGGATCTCTTAGCGAGATTTTTTTTTTTTTATTTCTAAAACTCTAACTCAAAATCACTGGTTAAAAAATCATTCAACTTAGCAACGTGAAAATGTAGTTTCTTCAATGTTGACAACACCAAATTCAATGGTCTCCGATTATTCACTATGTTTTAA
Organism: Nissolia schottii; assembly: GCA_003254905.1. Lineage (NCBI taxonomy): Eukaryota > Viridiplantae > Streptophyta > Magnoliopsida > Fabales > Fabaceae > Nissolia > Nissolia schottii. Next base: position 671,997 of record QANU01066119.1, on the reverse strand, counting down.
TTTAGTTATGAAAGTATAAATCCATTGCATGAGGACCTGGATCTAGACATGGCCAGATTCAAAGATGTTCTTAGTCCTTTTGCCTATCAACATCAAACAACTTTGAGAATTCCTATCAACTATTCCAATGTGTATTTATTTTAACATATTAATTTTAATGCACTCTATACAATATTTTTCACAAAACATCTAATTATTTATCGTCACATTAACATAAATATTTGACTTTCACACTTACTACCTTAACATTATCACATTGGATTATATATAATTAGTTAAGAACATAAAATTCTTTTACATTAATCTTGTATTAAAATAATCTCTAATTAAAATTTTATTACTTATTCCACTACAAAAACTTTTTTTTTTTTAATTGAAGAAAGCTTGGAACTCCCAAACCGGGAGGAGCAATGAAGAACATGCATAACCCATGAGATTTTATCATAACACATGAAGCAACCGCCAACAAACAAAATAATAAAAGGGTGTGCAAAATCACCCACCACCGCTGAAATAATAATGCAAGCGACGTGAAAAACACCAATAAAGAAACAAGACTAACAAAATTCCAGCACCAAAACCACTTGATTCCACACTGTGACCTTATATCATTTGACACCATTCAAATTTTTTTTATATTAATTATCAATATCTGAAATTTACTGAATTCTAACAACTCTAGCTCAAAAGTCAAGTCATTCTAATATGAGAGTAATGCTCTTCTAACCCTTACCTTTTTTCCATGTAATCCACCCATTTTCCATGTCCTTTGTACTTCAACCAAACACTTCTACAACAAAATGCTTGCATGCATCTAGACATAACTAAATTGACACAAAAATTTTTATTCTATATACGAAAATCATGTATACGAAATGGATCTTATGACATAGTAATATTGACAATATTATTATTTATATTTTTACTACTTACGAAGCAATTTGCTTTGTACTGAAGATAACAATGGAACAGTCATCACAAAAATAAACTAAAGTCATAATTAATGATACTCACCATTAAAGTCCCATACTAGTGATAGAACTGTAGAATCATAGATAGCAACCCATCTATTTAAGAAAACATTTGGGTATGAATCTCATCAATAAACCTAAGTTACACAAACAATTATATATACTACAGTTTAAAAAACCTTTGAAAACATTTGTTAATTAGCCACACTATTTAGCATCTCCAAGTTGAAACTGAGTCAAGGTCTTTTTGCCACCAGCATAGAACAAGAGAGGAATGATTTCTCTCCACTTGAAATCCACGCAAGAGTGTCCTATACACTAAATATTAAACCTGAACTTTCATGAAGTTACTTAATGACAATGAACAGAACTCAAATTGAAGAAACATGTTCTTCCAAGAAAATAGTTTCTATGGAGAAATGGTTATGACCTGTAAAAACTTTCCTAATGGTTGGTTGGATGAAATGTCTCTTTAAATCTTTTTGAGGACTTGCACATTTAAGTATTGATGAATGTTGTGTGAAAAAATAAAGTGACATATTCACAGCAATTACTTTATTATCGAAGAGACTGGACATGGAACAAGAAGTAGAGTTCAATGATTCGATGCTCAACATCCAACTCAAGTGACAAATTGATATCTTTTGCATATTGATTCAAATTTTTTCTCTTGTGAAACTCAGCTTGACTTAATCACAGGCAGAGAGTGACACAACTTGAGTAACTTTAAAGGAAATGTACCAGTTTTTCTGAAGGCAAGCTATTACATAAAAGAAGATCATTCCACTCCAAACCCAATATCAAAGTCAATTATGTGAATTCGATTGAATTCATCTCAGTAAATGATTTACAAGCTCTAATTTTGAATATGAAACTAATGGGTGAGAAAGACAACAAACTGGGAACATTTGAATTGAGCCATAATCGCAAGCTCTCTTTCATGTGTGAAAGGCTATTGTCTATAAAAAAAATGTGGTTTTAGGCAAATTGTTGTTATAGTGAAATGTAATCTTAGGCCAAATTTATTAAAGTGTGTGATTTATATCTATTCTCTCTCAACAAAAACTATCCCTATGTAAAGCGAACACATATTTAAAAGGTGATCCAATTTTCCTTGGTAAAAACTAAGATAAAAGCACAAAGAATCAACATATAGAAATAGAACAAGTGACAATAACAAAAATTTTAAACATATAGTGGCCAAAGGAAAAATGCATGCAAAACTATATATATTAATAACTAATTAATTACAGTTGAGAGATGTTAATTAGTACCAGCAAATCACATGCAAATGAGTCCAACCATTGAAGATTGAAGAATAGCACAGAGGAGGCAGGTAGTTGTTCCCTGAGCCATCGCCAACTACTTTAATATTTGCGTTAAAAAAACACTATTTTTCCACATTGTGACACGGCTTAACATAAGCTGCTACTATATTTTATATCACAAATTTTAAAATAGAAAAAAAAAAATAATAATGTATGGTATACTGTTCCTTTATATATATAATTATATATAAATAGGTCAATATAATACAAATATTATTATATGCGTTATTATATGGTTTGTAACTATATGAGTGTGTGCGATTATATGGTCACTCACTACGTTATTTAACAACTTCTCATAGAAAACTCGTTTGAATTAATTTTGCGATTGGTGTGTGTATGTATATATATATATAGTTATTTTATTTCTTTACTACATGTGGTATTATTTGCACACTAAATTTATAAAAAAATAGCCACAATAATTTAATTAAGCGATAATATTTTCATTTATTTAAAAATTCTGCAATTATAAATTATTAGATGAATAAAGAAACAGTGTTCAATTTGTATGAAGTTATTTTTTTTTGTGATATCGGTATTTAACTTATCTAAACTTGACATCCATGATTATATCTAACTCGAGGAACTAAAAGATCTACTTAAGGAGACAACTTCTCCCAACACAATTTGTTTCATTTTTAGTTAATAATATTACACACACACATATTACTCTATTGAATAACTTTTGGCATAGAGTCATTACATTTTATTGATCTAACCTTGGATTGAAAATTCTCATCAAATAGATTAATTGTATAAAATTAATTTTAGACAATTTAAAATAAAAAAACTGATATTTCACCATCATACTTTTTTACTAGTGGGTTTGACAATCATTACGTGTCTGCCAAGGCACGTTTTTTAATTTAAAATCTTCAATATTTTGTAAAATTATAAACAAAAAAATGTTATTAAATATGAAGGCAGCTTTGCAGTTAACTTAGAAGGGTAGAATTGGGGGAGAGAAATGTGACAAAGGAGGCTGTTAGAATGCCCCCAACAACTTTATACCGGTAGAGAGATGTATAATACCTTTAAAAAAAATACAAGTAAATATTATTATATTACATATTTATTAATATTCAACTTTTGTGCAATTTAATATGTTTTATTATCAATATATATCACATGATTTAACGGTTAAATTGATTCAAGTTAATTTATGAAAACATAAATAAAGTAATTGTAAAATAGGAGTTAATATGTTTTGAGTCCCCATACAAATTTTTATATAACATATACAAATTTATTACATTTGTTCTCTTAACAAGAAGGAAAAAATAAAAAAAAATAAAAAAACCAATTTTCCATTCATCCCCTCATGATGTTAATTTTCCCCTATTTTAAAATTGTTTTCCTTCTCCATACTCTCTCACTTCATTTGAAAAGGCTCACCAAAACCTCAAAACCTTATCCCCAAAATCACAGACCACACGCCCACATTCAGATATGTTCACATCATCATCTTCCTGGCCATTCCACACCCCAATCCTCCACCACCACCACCACCACCACCACCACCACCGCCGCCTCCATTGTATTCTTCCCTCGCCAACTCTCACCCATTTCCCTCTCACCCTCACTCTGGGCAACTGCCACCACGCCATCACCCCCTCCTTCCTCCACCCTCCTCCCCTTCACCCCTTCCCGCCAGCGACCCTCTCGACGAGCGCCAAGTCCCCGACGGCCGCCGACAAGTCCAGCGAGCAGAAGTGGGTCCACGAGGGCCTCATCACAGAGTCCCTCCCAAATGGCATGTTCCGTGTTCGCCTGGACAACGAGGACCTCATCCTCGGATACGTTTCTGGGAAAATCCGAAAGAACTTCGTTCGGATCTTGCCAGGCGACCGAGTCAAGGTCGAGGTGAGCCGCTATGACTCGTCCAAAGGACGCATCGTTTATAGGCTCCGTAACACCTCTTAGGCACATGAGGTGTATGTGAGAATGACTGAGACTGTGGCTTGTAATTTTCAGCCCCAATTGAGGTTCCTGCTTTTTTTGATGGCCAAGGAATGGTGATGGCGAAGGTGAGTTTGAAAGTTGTTCTTTTCTGGCTTTTCATTACTTGTTTTAATAATTATGTAGGTAATGATGAAGGTTGTATATTTTTATTTTTTATGTTTGCTAAGATAAGGAGGTCTTTTTTTAAATTTGCTTCTTGGAATTACTTTGAAGCTTTCTTGAACAGAAAGAATCGACTTTGAGTGCATGGCTGTTGTATAAAAAGTTGTTCTTGTGATTTGACTATATTTATTTCGGCTTTGTATTCCAAATGATATAGTGGTGGTAGTTTTTTATTCTTGGGGGTGAAGCTTTCTTGATTCCTGATGGTTGCTGCAGTGGTTTACTGCACCCTCTTGCTCGTTGGGTTTGTTTAAGGAACTCGTTGTACTCTCATAGTTGATACTTGATACCACACAAAAATAATGGTTTGAAACCTGAATTTCTATCAACTAGAAAGTAGTTTATGGGTCCATTCTATCAAGGAGTAAACACAGATAGATTGTTTTGTATGTGTAGTGTTTTGGTAAAGTAAATGTAAAGTGTTAAAATTAGATGTGGCCTTCTACCTCGGAATTTGCCGTGCTAATTGTATGGTTATGGATTGTAGAAGTAGAACTATAATCAATCAATATCCAAGGATCATTTTGCCTTCTCATTGCCATATTTTGCTACCTTCAGCCTTGGTTAAGAATGTTGCTTTCCTGGCCGTCATTCACTAACTGCTACATGATTTTGCTGAGGTGAACCCAGCCAATTCTCGTTATATGTTTTTTTGTCCATTTTGTTAAGTGATGTGGATATATAAAAGGGCTGTGCTACTCAGTATTGACAGAGAAACGGATATTGTTATTGTTTACATGAGATTAGAACCTTTGAATTCTGCGCTCACCCCAATAGCTAAAGTGGCATAGGATGAAATTTTTTAATATGGCTATAACTGCTGTGTAGCAGCACTTCCTAGTGAAAACGGGGTATGGTTGTGGACTGGACACCCCATGGTCACTTCAAAAGATTGGTGTTCGGTAGCATCGAAAGTTATCATGGATTCGAACCTTCTCACCAATTTTTCTTGTTGCACTCTCAATGTCCCTTAAAACCATTGACCGAGCTTTAGTAGAACCTGAATCATATGACTTCAGCTGTTGAACAGACCAATTGCTGGAACTCATTAGTCTGGTTTAGTTAGTAAGTAGCACTTATAACACATTTTGTTGACTTTCAAGTCAGGACACTTCACGCTAGTCTGGTTTCTTAAAGAAACAAATTTTATAGCTGCATCAGGCATCACATACAAAGCAGATGCTGAAGGTGTATTCAAGATTGAGGAGGAAATATATTTGTCAAGTTTTGTTATTCTAGGAGAGCTTTCGGGCTCTGGAATTGGAAAGCTTCTTTTCAAGTTTAACCGGGAGGTCTTGCATGGTTGGATCTGGTTATATTTTCACTTGATCTTGCCGTTGTTCTTAAGCTAGATGGTTAACTATTAGGTACCGCTAGGGTGACGTGGGAGTAATGGCTTTAGCAAGGTAGAAAGAGTTAGAAGGGCATAATAGGCATATCTTGTGTATGAATATCCGGCCTCCTACCACAGATCTAGATCTGACCCCATTTTTGTTGACTGGCTGATGTTGGGTGGTGGTGGAAGATGATTGTGGCAGCATTAGTGGAGGTGGATTTTGTGGTGTGGCGGATAGTGGTGGCATTAGTGGAGTTGGATTTTGTGGCGTGGTGGATAGTGGTGGAATGCAAAATATGTGTACAGTGATGGCGTTTGTGTCGCTTTGGGAGGGCTTCTATTTATAGGGGAGCTCAACACCTCCCTACACTAACTAATCGATGTGAGACTCTACCCTCGAACCGTTGTAGCGCTCAAATAAGTGTTGCAGCGCACAACCATACCCAAACCGCTGCAGCGCTTCCCCTTTTTTTTTCCGTCTTTCTAAGAGACGGGTCATTACATTGCCGAAGGGGGCCTTTGGGAAGCTCCCTGGTGATTCCGGCTTATTGCTTGCTGTATTTAGCAGGTGGTGTTGGGTTGCTATCTTAGCTTCCTGGTGTGTTTGTGATCTGCTGCAGTTAGCTTGCGTTTTGGTGGCTGCACATTAATGTTCCAAGATGTATGGGTTGTTGTTTTCGTTTTCTTTGTTTTGTGGTTGGCTTGTGTTTTGGTCACTACTGGTGTCTTGAGATTTTGTGTTATGTTCTGTCATTTAGTTTGTCCTGTTGTTCTTCTGCTTTTCGTTTCCTGTTTGTTGTGCTCCCCGCCAGCTGGTGGTTTGAGCTCCCTGTACCCAAAATAAATAAAAAAAAGCATATATGAATTCAAATTTCAGAGGAAATTAATTTTAAGGAAAAGAAAAATGAAATTGATGAATCCTGGCCTCCATTAATTTGAACCCGCCTATCCTTCTGCAGCTCCCTCCTTCCTGCAATGCTTGCTTCTTTCTTTCAGCTTGTTTCAAGCAGATTTTGCTTCAAATTGCTGGGTGCCCCAAATTTATTTGACATCATATGCCTTTGAAGAAACATCTGACATGATGAGTCATAGCATGAATGAATTATCTATAGCTTCCTAATAAAATATATATATCAATGGCCCAAAAAAGGTTAAGTATGCATGCATGTTGACAGTCAAAATACTAAACAACACCTAGGAGCAGTTTTTTATTTTATTTTAATACAAATCACATCTGCAGGTTGAAATCAAGTGTCTACTAATTCGTCGGATTTCGTTTACAGTGAAATAAAGTAATAAACTAATGGGAGCATAGCATATTGAATTTATATTGATGGAGGGAGTTTCAGAGGGACAGGTTAGGGGTTCATATTGATGGAGGGTAGGGTTCATTAATATTTTTCTTTCTATTTTTTGGTATTAAAATTATTGTCTGAAATTTGATTTTGAACAAGCTATAATGAGATTACGAAACTATGATATGTGAGATAGTAAATGGTTTTTGAGTCCCGATTTTTGCACACTTGATAGTTGCACATCCAATGCACACCTATTGTGGCATCCTTAAAAAATGGGAAAAACGTTATACATCAATTTATTAGGGTTAAACTGGATTAAATACAATGTTCTACCACAACATGCTTGCATCTATACATAACTAAATTAACACAAGATTTTCTATTCTACATACTAAAATCATAGTATATGAAATGGAGCTCATGACATGGTAATATTGACAATATTCTTGTCTAAATTCTTATTCCTTACAAAGTAATTTGCTTTGTACTGAAGATAACAATGGAACAATCATTACAAAAATAAACCAAAGTCATAATTAATGATGCCCATAATTAAAGTCACATACTAGCGATATTAACTGTTGAATCATAGATAGCAAGTAGCAACCCATCTATTTAAGAAAACATTTGGGTATGAATCTCATCAATAAACCTAAGTTACACAAACAATTATATAAACTACAGTCTAAAAAACCTTTGAAAACATTTGTTAATTAGCCACACTACTTAGCATCTCCAAGTTGAAACTGAGACAAGGTCTTTTTGCCGCCAACATAGAACAAGAGAGGAATGATTTCTCTCCACTTAAAATCCACGCAAGGGTGCCCTCTACACTAAATATTCAACTTGAACTTCCATGAAGTTACTCAATGAAAATGATCAGAACCCAAATTGAAGATACAAGGAAATAGTTTCTCTGGAGAAATGGTTATGACCTGTAATAACTTTCCTAATGGTTGGTTGGATGAAATGTCTCTAAATCTTTTTGAGGACTTGCACATTTAAGCATTGATGAATGTTGTGTGAAAAAAGAAAGTGACATATTCACAGCAATTGCCTCATTATCAAAGAGACCGGACATGGAAAAAGAAGTAGAGTTCAATGATTCGATGCTCAACATTCAACTCAAATGACAAATTGATATCTTTTGCATATTGATTCAAATTTTTTCTCTTGTGAAAAACTTTAAAGGAGATGAACCACTTTTCTGAAGGCAAGCTATTACATAAAAGAAGACATTCTACTCCAAACCCAATATCAAAGTCAATAATGTGAATTCGTTTGAATTCGTCTCAGAAAACGATTTACAAGCTCTAATTTTAAATATGAAACTAATGGGTGAGAAAGACAACAAACTGGGAACATTTTAATTGAGTCATAATTGCAAGTTCTTTTTCATGTGTGAAAGACAATAAACAATGTCAATATCCATCTCACAATAACCTGATTACCGACTTTTATCATTTCAATAGTCTTGTATAGATTAGTAAATAAAATTGTTCATTTTTATAGTATAAGACACATTTTTAAATGTAGTTAATAAAAAATGTGGTTTTAGACAAATTGTTGTTGTAGCAAAGTGTAATCTTAGGTCAAATTTATTAAAGTGTGTAATTTATATATATTCTCTCTCAACCAAAAACTACGCCTATGTAAAGTGAACACACATTTAAAAGGTGATCCAACTTTCCTTGCTAAAAACTAAGATACAAGCAGAAAGAATCAACATATAGAAATAGAACAAGTGACAGACAAAAATTTTAAACATATAGTGGCCAAAGGAAAAATGCATGCAAAACTATATATATTAATAACTAATTAATTACAGCTGAGAGATGTTAATTAGTACCAGCAACTCACATGCAAATGAATCCAACCATTGAAGATTGAAGAATAGCACAGAGGAGGCAGGTAGTTGTTCCCTGAGGCATAGCCAACTATTTTAATATTTGCGTTAAAAAAACATTATTTTGCCACATTGTGACACGGCTTAACATAAGCTGCTGCTATATTTTATATCACAAATTTTAAAATAGAAAAAAATAATAATAATGTATGGTATACTGTTACTTTATATCTATACATATAATTATATATAAATAGGGTCAATATAATACAAATATTATTATATGCGTTATTATATGGTCTGTAACTATATATATGTGTGTGTTATTATATGGTCACTCACTACATTATTTAACTTCTCATAGAAAACTCGTTTGAATTAATTTTGCGATTGGTGTCTGTGTGTGTATATATATAGAGAGTTAATTTATTTATTTACTACATGTGATATTGCACACTAAATTTATATAAAAAAAGGCTACAATAATTTAATTAAGTGATAATATTTTCATTTATTTAAAAATTATGCAATTATAAATTATTAGATGAATAAAGAAACAATGTTCAATTTGTATGAAGTTTTTCTTTGTCTGTAATCATCAGTATTCAACTTATCTAAACTTGGCACTTACGATTATATCCAACTCGAGGAACTAAAAGATCCACTTAAGGGGACAACTTCTCCCAACACAAATTGCTTCATTTTTAGTTAACAATATTATAAACACATATATATTACTCTATTGAATAACTTTTGGCATAGAGAAATTACATTTTATTGATCTAACCATGGATTGAAAATTCTCATCAAATAGATTAATTGTATAAAATTAATTTTAGACAATTTAGAATAAAAAACTGATATTTCACCATCATACTTTTTACTAGCGAGCTTGACAATCATTACGTGTCTGTCAAGGCACGTTTTTTAATTTAAAATATTAAATATTTTGTAAAATTATAAACAAAAAAATGTTATTAAATATGAAGGCAGTTTTGCAGTAATTTAGAAGGGTAGAATTGGGGGAGAGAAATGTGACAAAGGAGGCGGTTAGAATGCCCCCAACAACTTTATATAGGTAGAGAGATGTATAATACCTTTTAAAAAAATACAAGTAAATATTATTATATTACATATTTATTAATATTCAATTTTTGTGCAATTTAATATGTTTGATTATCAATATAATATCACGATATAATATCACATGATTTAACAATTAAATTGATTCAAGCTAAGCAGAATAGCTTATCAAAAACTTAATTTCAACTTTTTGAGCTCTATATTAAAAATTAAATTTTTAGTCACTTTTTTAAAAGCCAAAACAAATGCAAATAAGTACCACCTCAAATTATTATCAATACATGGTATTGGCGTTGCACTCTATTAGTAATGCCGGGAATCAACAAAAGATTTTTTTTAGCGAGATCAAAAGTTAATAATTTTTATATAATATATTTGAACAGAAATCAAAAACAAAAATTTGTTAGCAACTAAAACTAAATCTGAGAGACTTGTCAAAACTCAACCCGGTGTTTAAACTATATAAACCTACTCTGAGCAAATGTGCCCCTTCCCTATCCTAATATATGTAGTACAACAATAATTAATTAGACAATCAATTAATTGATTAGGGCAACAGCAAAGGGAGGGCATATAATTAAACAATGATTTTCCATAAAGAAGCAACCCAACTTAATTATCAAGGCTTCTATTAAGGCTTTGTTTTATATTACTTGAAAGAAAAATCATGTAGTAGTTAACATCCGAAAATAATGTAGGGGGGAGATAGAAAATATAACCCCATACAAGTGGGACATGCTTTCTCAACTTTTGCTTTGTCAAGTTGTTTTTACACACTTTTTTTGCCACAACCATGCTTCAACACTACTTACCTTCACAGCCTTATTTGACGTGTTCTCTTATACAAGTTGCATATCTCTCTCTATCTATTGCCAAAAAAAATTTCACCACAACCATTGGGAGCTCAAAGGGATTTTGTCTCAAGTTGCAAAGGGCCAAATTATCCCAAGAAATTTTACATGCTTTTAAAAAACGTTTAATGCATATTTTAAGAATATTATTTACTATTGATTTATCATTTTTTATATAATTTTTAAAAATCTAAATTAAAATTGATGGTCAATAATATTCATAAAACATGCATTAAAATGTAACTCAAGAGTGTTTGAGAATTTCCCAATTAACCCCAAACGAAGTCGATGTACATCACTTTCCACCCAATTGTACCTCCTCCCATGAATAATTGAACAATGAACATGAAGATGTTTGATGGGTGGAACAATAATGGAAACCCTATGGTAGTGACATTAACTTAAAAAAAGAAATGACGTTGTGTACTTTGGCTGTCTTAGACAAAATTGAAATGCTTATATATCAATAAGGCATGAAAGAAAGGGGGGACATGCATAGGTTTGCGACCAATTCTTTATGGAAAACTATGATTTGGACATTTCAGCGACACGAATGGTTAATTTTATCTCCCTTCTTGGCATGTGAAGAAGCCTAACAACAACAACAACACCTTCTGCTCCTCTCTCCCATATGAAGTGTAAAGTTAACTAAACTTCGAACCCATTTGCTTCCCTTTTCTTTTCTTTTTTTTTCTATTCATATCTAATGCACATCTATTGTAAATAAGGCTCACTATTATGCAGCCTTAAAAAATGGAATAAAATGTTTTATATCAATTTATTAGGGCTAAATTGGACTAAATACAATGTTTTACCACAACATGCTTGCATCTAGAAATAACTAAATTGACACAAGATTTTCTATTCTATATACTAAAATCATGCATACGAATGGAGCTCATGACATAGTAATATTGACAATATTATTGTCTAAATTCTTACTCCTTACAAAGCAATTTGCTTTGTACTGAAGATAATAATGGACCAGTCAATCACAAATAAACCAAAGTCATAATTAATGATACCCACAATTAGTCACATATTAGTGATAAATCTCATCAATAAATCTCATCTATTTAAGAAAACATTCGGGTATAAATCTCATCAATAAACCTAAGTTACACAAACAATTATATAAACTACAGTCTAAAAAACCTTTGAAAACATTAGTTAATTAGCGACACTACTTAGCATCTCCAAGTTGAAACTGAGACAATGTCTTTTTGCCGTCAACATTGAACAAGAGAGGAATGATTTCTCCACACTAAATATTAAACTTGAACTTGCATGAAGTTATTCAATGAGAATGAATAGAACCTAAATTGAAGAAACATGTTCCTCAAAGGAAATAGTTTCTCAGGAAAAATAGTTATGACCTATAATAACTTTCCTAATGGTTGGTTGAATGAAATGTGATCTCTAAATCTTTTTGAGGACTTGCACATTTAAGCATTGATGAATGTTGTGTGAAAAAAGAAAGTGACATATTCACAGCAATTGCTTCGGACATGGAACAAGAAGTAGAGTTCAATGGTTCGATGCTCAACATTCAACTCAAATGACAAATTGATATCTTTTTGCATATTGATTCAAATTTTTTCTCTTGTGAAACTCAACTTGACCTAATCACAAGTAGAGAATGACACAATTTGAGTAACTTTAAAGGGTACCACTTTTTCTGAAGGCAAGCTATTACATAAAAGAAGGTCATTCCACTCCAAACCCAATATCAAAGTCAATAATGTGAATTCGATTGAATTCATCTTAGTAAATGATTTACAAGCTCTAATTTTGAATATGAAACTAATGGGTGAGAAAGACAACAAACTGGGAACATTTGAATTGAGCCATAATGGCAAGCTCTCTTTCATGTGTGAAATACAACCGTCTAGAAAGGCTTACCAATTGTGGAGAGTACTGGGTGATTGAACAACGGTGATTAAACAACGCCAATATCCCTCTCACAATAATCAGCTTATCAACTTTTATCATCTCAATAGTCTTGTATAGGTTAGTAAATAAAATTGTTCATTTTTATAGTATAAGACACATTTTTAAATGTAGTTAATAAAAAATGTGGTTTTAGGCAAATTGTTGTTGTAGCAAAATGTAATCTTAGGTCAAATTTATTAAAGTGTGTGATTTATATATATTCTCTATCAACCAAAAACTACCCCAATGTAAAGCGAACACACATTTAAAAGGTGATCCAATTTTCCTTGCTAAAAACTAAGATAAAAGCAGAAAGAATCGACATATAGAAATAGAACAAGTGACAGACGAAAATTTTAAACATAAAGTGGCCAAAGGAAAATGCATGCAAAACCGATTGTATTATAAATACATACATATATATATATATATATATATATATATATATTAATAACTAATTAATTACAGTTGAGAGATGTTAATTAGTACCAGCAAATCACATGCAAATGAATTCAACCATTGAAGATTGAAGAATAGCACAGAGGAGGCAGGTAGTTGTTCCCTGAGCCATAGCCAACTATTTTAATATTTGTGTTAAGAAAACATTATTTTGCCAAATTGTGACACGGCTTAACATAAGCTGCTACTATATTTTATATCACAAATTTTAAAATAGAAAAAAATAATAATAATGTATGGTATACTGTTCCTTTATATATATAATTATATATAAATTGGATCAATATAATACAAATATTATTATATGCGTTATTATATGGTTTGTAACTATATATGTGTGTGTTATTATATGGTCACTCACTACATTATTTAACAACTTCTCATAGAAAACTCGTTTGAATTAATTTTGCGATTGTGATATATATATATATATATATATAGTTATTTTATTTCTTTACTGCATGTGGTATTATTTGCACCCTAAATTTATAAAAAAAATACTACAATAATTTAATTAAGTGATAATATTTTCATTTATTTAAAAATTGTGCAATTATAAATTATTAGATGAATAAAGAAACAATTTTCAATTTGTATGAAGTTATTTTTTTTCTGTAACCATCAATATTTAACTTATCTAAACTTGGCACCCACGCGAGGAATTAAAAGACCCATTTAAGGGGACAACTTCTCCGAACACAAATTGCTTTATTTTTAGTTAACAATATTACACACACACATATATATATTACTCTATTGAATAACTTTTGGCATAGAGATATCACATTTTATTGATCTAACCATGGATTGAAAATTCTCATCAAATAGATTAATTGTATAAAATTAATTTTAGATAATTTAGAATAAAAAACTGATATTTCACCATCATACTTTTTTACTAGCGGGCTTGACAATCATTACGTGTCTGCCAAGGCACATTTTTTAATTTAAAATATTAAATATTTTGTAAAATTATAAACAAAAAAATTTATTAAATATGAAGGCAGTTTTGCAGTTAATTTAGAAGGGTAGAATTGGGGGAGAGAAATGTGACAAAGGAGGCTGTTAGAATGCCCCCAGCAACTTTATTTAGGTAGAGAGATGTATACTACCTTTCAAAATAAAATACAAGTAAATATTATTATATTACATATTTATTAATATTGAATTTTTGTGCAATTTAATAGGTTTGATTATCAATATAATATCACATGATTTAACACGATTAAATTGATTCAAGCTAATTTATGAGAACATGAATAAAGTAATTATAAAATAGGACTTAATATGTTTCAAGTCCCTAACAACTTATTTAGATTTAGTTTTAATCTCTTAAAAAATGATTTTGATCTAAACATATAATAAATTACTCACTTTTGATTCGTGTAAAAAATAATCTTATGTTAATTGGCGATATGGTTAACAGAGTGCAATGTTAACAGTGTCATGTATCTATAACAATAAGAGACATCACCTATTTAATTATTCATGTGCCCATAATGTGGGTAATGAGTAAATAAAATGCGACGTCAGTGTGTTTATTTCAGTTTATTTGTTGACATAATCATTTTTTGGGGGGTTAAAATAAATTAATTTTATATATTTGCATAATTTTCTAAAAATAATCTAAATCTCAAAAAAAAATTGTTTTTAGCCTTTTTAGAGAAGCTAAACAAAATAGCTTATCCGAAAAACTTAATTTCAACTTTTTGAGCTCTATATTAAAAATTAAATCTTTAGTCACTTTTTTAAAAGCTAAAACAAATGCAAATAAGTACCACCTAAAATTATTATCAATACATGGTATTATTGGTGTTGCCCTCTATTAGTCACGCCGGCAATCAACAAAAGATTTTTTTCTAGCGAGATCAAAAGTTGATAATTTTTGTATAATATATTTGAACGGAAATCAAAAGCAAAATTTTGTTAGTAACTAAAACTAAATCTGAAAAACTTATCAAAACTCAACACATGTTTAAACTATATAAACCTACTCTGAGCAAATGTGCCCCTTCCCTATCCTAATATTTGTACAACAATAATTAATTAGACAATCAATTAATTGATTAGGGCAACAGCAAAGGGAGGGCATATAATTAAACAATGATTTTCCATAAAGAAGCAACCCAACTTAATTATCAAGGCTTCTATTGTGGCTTTGTTTTATATTACTTGAAAGAAACATCATGTAGTAGTTAACATCCGAAAATAATGTAGGGGGGAGATAGAAAATATAACCCCATACAAGTGAGACATGCTTTCTCAACTTTTGCTTTGTCAAGTTGTTTTTACACAATTTTTTTGCCGCAACCATGCTTCAACACTACTTACCTTCACAGCCTTATTTGACGCGTTCTCTTATACAAGTTGCATATATATATAGCCAAAAAAAAATGTCATCACAACCATTGGGAGCTCAAAGGGATTTTGTCTCAAGTTGCAAAGGGCCAAATTAGCCCAAGAAATTTTACCTGCTTCTACAAAAACATTTAATGCATACTTTAATAATATTGTTTCCTATTGATTTATTATTTTTTATATAATTTTTAAAAACCTAAATTAAAATTGATGGTCAATAATGTTCATAAAACATGCATTAAAATGTAACTCAAGAGCGTGTGAGAATTTCCCAATTAACCCCAAACGTAGTCACATCAATTTCCACCCAATTGTACCTCCCCCATGAATAATTGAACAATGAACATGAAGATGTTTGATGGGTGGAACAATAATGGAAACCCTATGGTAGTGACATTAACTTAAAAAAAGAAATGATGTTGTGTACTTTGGCTGTCTTAGACAAAATTGAAATGCTTATATATCAATAAGGCATGAAAGAAAGGGGGGACATGCATAGGTTTGCGACCAATTCTTTATGGAAAACTATGATTTGGACATGTCAGAGACACAAATGGTTAATTTTATCTCCCTTCTTGGCATGTGAAGAAGCCTAACAACAACAACAACTCCTTCTGCTCCTCTCTCCCATATGAAGTGTAAAGTTATCTAAACTTCAAACCCATTTGCATCCCTTCTCTTTTTTTCTTTTTTTCTTTTTTCCTTGCTTGAGTTTTCTATTCATATCTATTTTTTCCCTCATTTTCTTTTTCTTTGTTTGTTTGCTAAAGGGTTCATGTCTTTTTATGTTCTTTTCTCTCTTCCTAAGTCACCTCACACCTCAAGCAACACTCAGAGAGGCCTACTCTAGACCTCTATTATATATAAATAGTAAATTTTTAATTAATTAAACTCCTAAACATCAATTTTTATTGTCCTTTTTTGTTTTTTAAATTTTACTATCTAGCAACAAGTAAAATCCAGTTCAAACTAATTAGGTATGTTTCTTAAGTGGATAAAACTTTTCTAATGTTAATTTTTTTTATATACAAGACTCGAATTTAANTAGTAAATTTTTAATTAATTAAACTCCTAAACATCAATTTTTATTGTCCTTTTTTGTTTTTTAAATTTTACTATCTAGCAACAAGTAAAATCCAGTTCAAACTAATTAGGTATGTTTCTTAAGTGGATAAAACTTCTCTAATGCTGATTTTTTTTATATACACGACTCGAATTTAATACATTACTTAAATTAAATAAATATCGAACAACTGACACCAATTATTTAAGGTTAATTTGAATAATTTTTTTTTCTTTCTTTTGCATGAAATAACATTAATATATTATAACAATCCTCTCCCTTATAGTTGACATCAACATGATTCGATAGGCAACATGCAAGTCATCGATGTATATATAAATCCACCCCTACCTTCCACAGCCGACCTCATTAAAAAATTTAATATAAATATATGTATACAAAGATAGCCCTTTTCAAGATAATCAGTGCCTATCCCTATAACGTGTTCGTAAACTACGGTATTTTTGTTAGCAAACCTTGGTTTCATATAATTCATCTATGTCAAATCATCAAGAAAATAAATAGATTAGATGTGGAAGCGTACCTGAATTCTTAAATACATGAGAGTTAATTAATATTGTTCATTGATATTTACATTCACGGTTATTGACTTTCTTTAATTAAAATATTTGTATTCCATACTAGAGATTTAACACCGCTCTTCAGATAAAAAAGATGTTGTTTATTCAATTTTGACGTATTGGTGACCAAGACCCTCTTTACTTACTTATATTTGGTAAATAGTATTTGGTAAATAGTTCTCACTAAATTCTAAAGGGCCAAGAAAATTAGACTGGGGTGACTTTTTTTTCTTCTTCTCATTAGTGCCCAAACCTAATAAATGATATGATTTAATCACTTGTTTAATTTTATTATACATTAGTGTGATCGACTATAAGTGATAATAAATAGCTAATATGGTTATACATATTTATATTTATATTTATTCCACCAAATGGACGAAAACAATTTTATTTTTTTGGTAGGACATCAAGGTTTCTTCAATTTTTCTTTTCCTTTTTCTATTGGATTTTTATTTATATAAAATATAGAAAGCATGTCATGATTAAAATACACATATATAAGAAAACAAAGTTCAGTTGCATTGTACCACATGGGAAGGGTGAAAGAGAGGGGTTTTAGATTATAATAAAATGGACTAATCGGTGGCTCCGTGACACAGTCATAGCCACTTATAGATCACGGGATGATTTGATTGTAACCACCTCAAAGACATATATAATCAGAGCAAAGAGAATGCAGCAAAATCAACAAATATAAAAGGTTTTTGAAGATAAGGGATTTGTAACCAACGATGGTTAATTATCTTAAATATAAAATTATTCATTTATATTTCTTCAACAAATAAACTTCTTAAAAAAATTATTTTTGACATAATATTAGAGTTTATTGTATTCATTAGAGGCGGTTCTCTGTGTCAAGCTTGAACGACATAGAATCACTACAACGTAATTGAAATTTAGCAAAAAAACAAATCTAGGGAGGTGGATCACTCACATGTAGTACCTACAAATGTTTAGGCAATTGGGTTGAAAAGAAAAATCTCTTCGTTTTCTAATTTATATATATATATATATATATATATATATATATATATCTAAGAATATAATTTAATTAATAAAAATCTCGATCGGTGGAATTTAAATAATAAGAAAATAATTAGTGATGTGAGCGTATACAATTAATTGTAAGAATATAATAATCCTCGATTGGTATACTAGTGTCAACATACAAGACTCTAATTTTAAATGAGTAAAACTTCGATATTTTAACATTTGAAGTTAATTTATGTTTTGTCTGATAATTTGCCTTCGGCATTATTCAATACCTTTTATTACTTTTTTTATTGCGTTTCCNTTAAATAATAAGAAAATAATTAGTGATGAGAGTGTATACAATTAATTGTAAGAATATAATAATCCTCGATTGGTATACTAGTGTCAACATACAAGACTCTAATTTTAAATGAGTAAAACTTAGATATTTTAACATTTGAAGTTAATTTATGTTTTGTCTGATAATTTGCCTTTGGAATTATTCAAGAGCCTTTTAATTTTTTTTAATTGTGTTTCCTTTGTTGTTTTATTTATTATACTACTATAATATAATATAGTAGTAGAGGTACATTTTGGTCTTAGGAGAGAATCCAAGTTTGATTCTTTAAAAAGCATTAATTGAAAGGGTAAATCTGATTATGCTCAAAAGAATTACTTTATCTTGATAAAAATGATTGAAAGATACATTGGTAGCCAATATATATATATATAGCATAGATTGATTAGAACCACAAAAGGTCTCAGGTTCAACCCGTACATGCAAGCGGTGGTGGGATATATTAGGTTATAGCAGACACATCGGTTGATAAAGAAAGTAAAATAATTTTAAACAAAAAATAATATGAGAGGATGCATGCATCCCAAAAGTGGATGTTTATATCTTTAGTCACAAGTTGAGCTGATCAAGGATTTCAATAATGTCATTACAAACTAATTAAAGTGATTTAAAAATATTGTCTTTGGTAAGTCATACCATGGGCCACAAGTCACTAGATTTCATATTAAGTTGAAAATTGTCACCTTAAAAGATAATTTCAATATTTTTATTTAAGCTAGCCGCGCCTAATGTTTCATCGGGATTTTTTTTTCTTATATAAAAAGGATATAGTATTAGACAGTTAACTCGGAATCAATTTGGGTTCGTTGGTGATATCATCTCATTATCAATATATAATATCTACTAAGAACAAGAAGATATAATACTTGTTAGTAATTTATATTTATGTCTTATGTATATATATTTTAGGAATGTAAGTGTAACTAAATGGATTTAGAACTATGGGGTGTTTGTGACCGATCCGGTCCGATAACTAGGGGTGAAACTAGATCAGTTTGATTTGATTTTAGAAGAAATTTGTGTGATTTTAGAAGAAATTTGTGTCCAAATTAATTACTTTTATTGATTTAATTTTTGTTGATTTTTCATACTAAACCAAACATGAACAGGTTGGTTTAGCTCAATTCTCGGATTTACCCATGAATAGATACTGATTTTAAAATATTAAACAAAAAAAGGGAAAAAAAATAAGTCTCCGAAGACTAAAGCGATGAAGGAAGAATGATGACTCTCCAATGAGAGTTATTTTGCTTAGCTTTTGTATATAGTTTCAGTATTGT
The DNA here is from genome assembly GCA_003254905.1 of Nissolia schottii. Classification (NCBI taxonomy): domain Eukaryota; kingdom Viridiplantae; phylum Streptophyta; class Magnoliopsida; order Fabales; family Fabaceae; genus Nissolia; species Nissolia schottii. Next base: position 652,151 of record QANU01066119.1, on the reverse strand, counting down.
TTCATACATTTAAGGATAGTTTTAGGAGTTTTTCATTGGTTTTCAAGAATAAAGTTTTCATGGAGAATATTATGCAAAAAGAGCTATGTTGAAGTGTTGAAATGAGTTCATTCTGACTTTGTTATTGGTTTTTCACCTTGAAAATGGACAAATTTTGAATTAATTCTAATTACAAAGTTGAAGATCTCCTTCTTAGTTTTAATTTAAGACTTAAATCACGTCATACGGACTTTTGTAGCAAAAGTTATAGCATTTTTACTATCGCAGTGCAAATCAAGAGGCACTACTCGAGTAATGCACAACAAAAGCTCTAGAATTGAACTTTTAAGAGCACTACTCGAGTAGTGAAAAAAAAATTCAGAAAAATCATAAATCCCTTTTTGTAATTTCAAATTGAGAGCAATAAATACAAACCTAAAACATGTTCAGAGATATATTTGACATTCTGCATTTTTCCAAGAGTGGAGGCTACCCTTGGAGAGCTCCACGATGCAAAGATGAAGGCTCTAAAGGTGTAACGCAATGAGGAAGAGATCCCAATTTTTTCCCCAAGTCAAGCCTATATCAATGTTCTTCCATGGAACCTTTATTTTCTAGTTTCATTTTCTTTTCTTCATCTTCCATTATGAACTAAGTCCCTGTTAGGGCATTGATGTAACCATTTCTTCGATGATGTTTTCAAAAAACCTCTTAGTTATTCATTTTTTCTATCAATATTGATTAAATTTCTATGAACTGTTCTTAATACTTTTGATTAACTGGCCATTAATTAAATGAATTACTGTCTTACATGAATTTGAGAAAATGAATACGAGAGTGCTCTGTTATAGAAACCATAGGTTGAGCGACAATCCGAGAGGAACAAATGCAACCTATGTGGTCGTGTGTGAGAAATTCATAAATCGTTCATGCTTTTAATAGATTACGTTACACCAAGAGATTGGGTAGTCACCCTAGGTAAAGACAATCGTTCGACCTTGAGAGAGGCTTGTGATTAGGATAGAAACCTCGATCATTAGTTAATTAGATTAATAATTGAATAATAATATTTTAGGAAAATTGTGTGTATTTGTCTATGAGCACCTCGAAGTCTAAAATAGGTGAAGTCAGCGTCCTAGTCTCTTCTTCTAGTGTCTTCTTCCATTGTTCTAAGTTGGTTTTGTTTCCTTTTTTATTTAATTGTTATTTTATTGTATTGAAATCAAACTTAATTTTCTTTTATTACTATAATCAATTCAAACAAATTATTTTTGATTAAATTTTAGTGTAATATTACCCCCATGAGTTCGACAACTTGAGTTTTAATACTTACTCTTATTACTTGTCCAAACTAATGCGTTGTAAAATTCACATCAAAGAAGGAGATAGAGTTAGAGAAGACTTAAAATTGAGGAGGCCGACGGCGATGGCAAAGGCAAGGAACTCTGAATCCGAAGCCGTGAAGCACTAAAGTATGAAGCATTTATGTGTTTGTCGTTTATGACTTTGCATTGTGAGACTTGTGATGTCTAAGATTATGATTTTGTAGAATTGTAGTTGAGTTATATGGGTTACGGGCCGAAGGGTTGGGCTGGATGGGACGCTGGGTTATAGCAGAAAAAGTTTTTTAAAAAATGTAATTTGGATGGGTTAGCTCGGATTTGCAGGTTAGTTGAGTCCAAAATTTATAAATCCAAGATTCGACTCATTAATGATTGGGTTTGGTCAATTTTTTTATTTGATGATACGATAACTCGAACCAAACCAAACCAAATAGGTTGGTTTGGTTCAGATTGATCAAGTTCGACGAATTATGTCGATATGCTTTTATCCCCACTAATAACTCACTCAGCATGATAACCCCTTGCCCAACCCGAAGCAATTTTAACCAAGTTTAGATTGTGGAATTTGACCTATATTTTAGGATTTGAGTCATATTACTTTACACTCTAAACCTTATATTTTTAGATCAAGTTTGGGTCATATTTTGAGTTGACCTGGCCCAACACAAAGTTAAATAATTAATTCTCTAAAAGTTTTTTTTTTTATAATTAGTGATCAATTATAAAATTTTATACTTCAACTAATATATCTTACCTAACATGGTGTTATTTTTATGTTAATATGATTTGTTTTGAAATATGAATTACAAATTTATGTTAATTTTTTTTCTTACTATAACCATATTATTTTAAACCTAAAAGAATTGGGCCAGTAAAAAATTAGGATTGGATTCGAGTCTTGTCCAACCCAAACTAACGTAGCTCATGTAAACCCCTTATTTAGAACATTTATATGCTACATTATGGGCATTGAAATTCCATCCAATCAAATTAAAACCATAAAAAAGAATCTAAAAAAATTGAAAATCGATCAAAACCACAAAAAATTGGATTAGAATATTGGATCTTGTTTTTAAAGTCGTTTGGATTTTGAACTTATTTCATATTTAATTTTTAAAATCGGTCCATTCCAATCCAAAGTAAATAATATTATATAATATAATTTCATGTTGTAGTTTATATTTTTATTTATAGTTATTTTAATTTATCACATATATTTATTTATTAAAGTATCACATAAATATTATTTTATGCGAAGGGATTAGTCATCAGACTCGCATTAGTAGACACCCTGATAATATACCAAAAAAATTTATTTTATGCACATTGAATGAATTGGTTGTTTTATCTTTTATTTTTTATTTTTCATTTTATTTACTTAAGTTATTTTTTGGTTTAAAATATCTTAAACTTTAAAAAAAATTATAAAAGAATCAATCAAATCGATCCAATCCAAATTGATAAAAATTAGATCGGATCAAAACCTACGCTAAACAGTCAAATCCAAACCGTATGTGGTTTCAAAGGTAAGAAAAATACACCAATGACAAACAGAGTTTGTAACCAAACCGACAATAGAAAAGCTTGTTTGGTCGAGTTGTAACAACAACCTCTAGACCAAAAATCAGTGTATTATGGGATATGAGTTTAATTAAACATAAACAGGTTGGGCCACTACCGTTATCCACTTGAGCCCAAACATATAAGCTCTTTTGGAGCCCAAAATAACCCATGTTTACCATGCTAATATTGTTTTTGGTAAAGATTAATCACGCTAATATAAAGATGCTTATACTGTGTTTTTTTTTTTTTTTACGGGAAAGATGTCTATGGTTGTGGCCTAGAGAAGAAGAGCAAGAACCCAATATTTCAATTTATTACATGAACGATGATTTCCTCATGTTTAAAATGAACATTCAAGAGCGTGTGTCATCATTCTTATATAGATAGATTCGTCTATGCTAGTGCGGTTGAAGTTCAACGGCTTTAAGAATAGAGGTGTTCACGGTTCGATTTGGTTTTGTTTTGAGATAAAAATTTAACTAATTAAAGTAGTAATCTCATTTTAGTTTGGTTTGATTATTATTGGAAACCAATTAAAAATATTCAATATTTACAAAATATAGAAAATATATTTTAAGTTCAGTAAATTGGATCAGTTAATCGACACAAGATTGGTCGAGTGATAAACCAATTCCTTCTTATCCTGACATGTCACTCTCATCCAATACTCTAGAATAATACTAATATTTCTAACATTTTTTCCTATCACTCCATTCCCCTAAACATTATCCGTATTCTCCAGGTTGTTAAAAGAAAAACAATAATCATAAATTCTAAAATAAAAATAAAAATTATGCCCTTCTCTTTTTCTTCAAGGCATGTCGAGAAGAAAAATAAATAAATGTTGCCTGGATCCCATTGTTTCCAGGCTGAACCAGCAGGCAATTTCCCACAAGGCTCCTTCTTGCGAATTGAAGAGAAACAAAATGGAGTTTGGCCCAATAAAAAAAACCAGATCCAGCCCTCTTATTCTCATAGTTTTGGGCCTTGATTGTCAACAATTTCATAAACTCGGGTCGGATATGGAGTACCAATTCTCCCTCCTCACGCTACTGCGACTCGTACCCACTGCAAGAGCACTCTTCACTAAGGCGGTGACGTTTGCTTCCTACAAGTCCCTAGATGCTTCCAGAGGTTCTTCTTAATTGCACGCTGCCATGACACTGTTGTTTGTGCGCGTCGTCTGCCGCCATTTCAGAATTTGTCTCGAGGCGGTGGACCTTGAAATGGCGGTGGCGGTGGTGGTGGAAGGGTCCTCACATCTACCTCTTGATATGTTGCATATGTATGTTCATGTTTCGAAATGTCTTGTGGGTGCTAAGGTAATCGTTCGCTTACTGAAGCTCTGCCTAGAGTTCTCACCCCCTCATCCTCCCCCTCCAGTTGTAGGTTAGGATATAAAGTAACAATGTATAGAGATAATGGTTAGTTACAGCGACGTCAACATTCTTGGGTGATGACCTGTGAATTTTGTAAGTGTAGGATAAAGTGTCTAAAGTAACTCATAAATTTATGAAAAGATTTGCAAAACGTTTTATTTATGAAAATTATATTTATAAACATTATGAAAATGTTTACAAAATTATTTACGAAATTGTTTACAAAAATATATTTGAAAATCATTTTAAAAGAGTCATAGGACTAGTGTTTATTTCATAAAGATCAGCATGTTGCATGTGTTTATGAGTTTCAAATGTTAGTTATTTTAGTTATTTCAATCTCCATGTTTTGAAACGTCCATGTGGGTGTCACGGGTGATTGATCGCTCACTGAGGTTTTTCCTAGAGTTCTCACTCCTCAACCTCCCCCTCAGTTGCAGATTATGATGTAGAAGCAGCAGTGTATGGAGATTGTGGTCAGTTGTAGCGACGTCAGGATTCTTGAGGAATCAGTCATCTTGAGATGAAGCTATCCATAGGATATGTTAGATTTATTTATTTTATTTTGTGATTGAGTCGGTGTCTAGAATGCTCCAATTATATAACGACAAGATCTTCATACCAGTCGTATTTTTACATGTACAGTTGTATTTATTATAAAGAGTTTATGTTTATTTAAAAAAACAAAGCTTTTATTTGTCTTTTTATTGGAGTTAAAATGTTTGTTTTTATAAAAAAAACGTTCTTAAGAGGCTTTCATAAGGGAACTACTTCTTTGCGTGTCGGTAATGATTTTCGAGTCGTTACATCTTGAGTCTGCAGTCACCTTGAGATGAAGCTATCCATAGAATATGTTAGATTTATTTTTATTTTAAAAATTGAAGCTATCCATAGAAGTGCTCAAATTATATAAAAACAAGATTTTAGATCAGTCACGTATTTTTCATGTAAAATTATGTTTATATTTTCAAAGTAACAATTGTAAGAATTTATGTTTATTCAAAAAAGAAAGTTTTTATTTATTTTTAATTGAAGTTAAAAAACATGTTTTTGCGAAAAGCGTTTCTAAGAGGTTTATAAACATGGTTTGCAACTGAAACACATAGATGTAAGTGTGAGTCATCATTTCACTGAGGGAGTTCACAACCACATGTCCACATGGGACAGTTCATAAACATGGCACATACAATACATTACATAATATATATTATACATGAAAACATTTATAGTACTACTTTGTAATAAAATTATAATCCATTACTAAAACATAATCATTAAAACCAATGAAAATATCTAGACGGATAGATCTTAAGTAATACGGTCAGGCTTTGACGCTAATAGGGAACTTAACAATAAATTTGTTGCATTGTTAAGTTAGTTGAAGCTGTTAGTGGCAGTTAGTTAGTTATCATATTCAGCATGAGATGTATTGCTTGTTGTGCAAGCCACATTTGTTGTATATATATCAGAGATTGCCATAACAATCTCAAGAAAATGAATCCATTTTATTCACTTCCATTCTCTCTAGCTTCAGTTTTCTATCAGAGGCACTACCCAAATACCTAGGTTTATGGTAATCTGATCTATTTGAGTCCCTAGATCCCTAATAGCTTGTCTGATTCTACAATGGTATACTAAGGGTCAACATAGATTGTTGCTAGCTTACAATACTATTATAGATCCAACTCTCATGAAAACAATTTAAATACACGAATTGAAATAACTAACATGATCATAATATTTGAAATCCATAAACATACACATTCAACATGATGATATTTATGCAATAAAATAATGGTTTCATGGTGGTTCTAAAATGGGTTTACATGATTTTCGAAATCTTTTTCATAAACTATTTCATAGACGTTATAAAGATAAATATAATTTTTGTAAATAAAATAAACATGTTTCTATCAAATATTTCAATAAAAGAATTTCATACATACTTTCTTTAAACAAATCCTTATTTTCTAAAAATGGATTTTCTAAAATAAATTATTACTTTTATAAAAACGTAGAAAATACTAAAACTAAATCATGCTTATAAAATATGAACAGAAAAGAATGACTAAAATAGATTATGAGCAACAACCCACTCACCTGAAAATGGATGATGACTAATGAGCACTTAGACTAGCATTGTTTTTCCATGAACAAAGTAAGAAAATATAATAAAACTAAAGCTGAGAGAAAGTTCACACTCAAAGCACAACCTTCAGACATTTCCGAGTGAATTAACAAGCAAAAAACATTCATGGGAAGGTTCTATTTATAGGAAAAAAAACTGACTTCCCATCAAAGGTAACTGACACCGAACTACTATAGCATGCAAGGACCGCTACAACAATCCGGTCCGTCTTTTATTTTAAGGGTTGTTACAATTTAATATTATATTAAATTTAATTTTAAATAATTAATATAACTTATTATTTTCATCAATTAAAATTCTAAATAGTAGAAATTGGCTAATATTGAAAAATATATAATTATTATTAAGGATTAAATATGTTTTTAGTCCCCTCATAAATTTTAAATTTTGAGTTTTACCCCTTATAATATTTTTTGCTAAGGAGCGTCTCGCAAAATTTTTTTTGGTAAGATTTTGGTCTATGCCGTCATGTTAAGTCGTTAACTATTGACATGACAATTAACTTAGTCACGTGGCTAAGGTGAGAGAGAGGGGGGAAGAGAGAAGCATGTGAGGGCGCTTGGATAAGGTCAATTCGCTAGTAGTGGGGACTCATGGGACAGTAGAGGAAAAGAAGAAGACATCAAACTTTCACTTAGATTAGCACATGAGTAAGTAAAAGAAGCAATGATTGAGTTAATTGTGCCACGTGGCTAAGTTAACTGTCATGTCCATGGCGACAAGGATTAAAACCTTATAATTTTTTTATGAGAATTTTTAACAAAAAAAAATTATGAGGATAAAACACAAAATTCAAATTTTATGAAAGACTAAAAATATATTTAATCCTATTATTAATAAATTTTATATTTTATATTTTCATAATTAATAAATTTAATACTTTATAATTATTTTATTTTTGATCAAATGTTTTCTTATATTAAAATTATTTGTAAATTGACAAAATTATAATATAAACACAACATTTTAAACATTGACATACTAAACCATGCATAATATTTAAAATTTATCAAATTATATAGTGTCAGACATAATCTTATCATGCTTGACAAACAAGCCAAGTTAAGAAAAACCCCACACGATTTGCATAAAGTGAAATATCTTCAACTTCATTCTTTTAAAAAGTAATTAGAGATGCCATGCAACCAATCCAAATCGATTAATTTCAGTTTTCGTTTTTTTTTTTTTTAATTGGTTTTGATCACATATCTAAATATTTTTTCTTATATAAAGACCCAATATAAATTCTTACACTACAATATCCAAATATAAGGGGTTGTTGATGCTGATGCTTGGCAACACAAGTGTACACGACTCTAATCATTTTTCGGCCACGGAACAAGAACGTTAGATGGGAACGAAAACGTTGGATGCCATAAATATTGGAAAAATAAAAAAAGAAAAAAGAAAATTAGACCGACCTTGAATATTTATGAAACTCAAATTGTCCTGTGTCTGCAAAATTCTCACAGAAAATAGAAGCGTTTTTCTTCAAAAATAAATAAAAAACTATTATGTAAGCATATTTTTTTGTTTTTTTGTTTTTATTTTCGTTACAACATCTCTAACTAGAACGTTTTGTTACTTGTCATAAGATCATTTCCATCCCCGTTTCTGTTGTTGACATGATATATCTAAGGCTCTCAATTTCGATTTGTCCCAAAATCTGAACAAATAAGGTTGTCCCTTGTCCAAGAATATCGTCGAACTCTCATATAAGAAAGTAAAAATTGTGAACAGCGAATTGAAAATATAAATTAAGTTATTCTTTTTATAGATCAATATATAATAAAGGAAAAAATATTTCTCATAAACTAATGTATCCTGAATATTCATTACCAAAGAATCCTAAATAGTGAATAACTTCACTCACATTTTTTTTTTTACAATGAAACAATCCACTAAAATAAAACTTAACCCCAATAAGGAAAATAAGTACACCCAAAACAAAGTCACTGAAAAAACAAAACCAATAAGAGAGCGTTTGTGCCGAGTTAGAAACTTCTGAGAAAAACTAAGAAGGTAAAACTCTAGAAAAAGAGTGTTTTGACGCACCCTAATTAAGGCAACACCAAAACAAACCATATACAAGGTAAAAAAATATACATATAAAAATTTGAAACACACCATATAATATTATTGAAATACAAATTAAATGTGTTCTAAAAATATATAATTTTTTTTATCAAGATATCTACCGCTAGTAATATGATTAATCATTTCGTAATAATTAAATTTATAAGAAATGATAAAGTGCTCACAATGAATTTTTTTTTTTTTACTCTTATAGATGAAGAACATTTTAATTATTGGGTTTTCATTTCTTAAAATTAAATTTGTTAGTATTATTATTATTATTATTATTATTATTATTATTATTATTATTATTATTATTTCAATTGGTACTTCCCATTTTTCAATTATTATAATCTCAAAAACATTTTTAAGATTTGGGGGAACTTGGATTTTCCTCATTGTGGGAGGAAAGGACCAAAACCAGCCATGGCTACAATGGCATCTATGGTATCTTCTCCCAAACCCTCTTCTTCCTCTTTAACCCATGCTTCCACCATCCCCTTCTCAAAATCAACAACACACTCTTTCAAACCCAGAACCAGAACCACAAAAACCAGAACCCGAACAAGCTTAACATGGCTGAATCCACAACCTTATGCTGCACTTGTGGAAGCAACACCACCACCACCACCACCTACATCATCTTCTCCTCCTCCTCCACCACCTTCACTGAGAGGTAGTCGTTCTGTGAAGAAGGTTCTAGCACTTCCAGGGGACCGTGCTGATGACCTTCAAGCTGAGGCCAGAGCCATGGCACGTGCTGCCAATGCCACCATCTACACCCCTCAGCTTGTTGCCTCCAAATATGGGTCACAACCCTTCAAGGTTTTCATCCCTTTTTTCTTTCCAAAGCTTGAATCTTTTTGACATTCTCTCTTGTGGGTATGTTTTGTTTTTTGTGAATTGATTGACTTTGACCAATTTCGACCATTTTTTTTTTGGTGTAATTTAGTTGGTGGGAAGGACCCTTCAGATTCTGAGTGCTTTGGGAACTTTTGGGTTGAAGCTGTTTTTGGACCAGAGAAATGGAGTTCTTGACCAGAATAGGAGGATTCGTGCAATTGAGCTCAGGAACATATTCACGAGGCTGGGACCCACTTTTGTAAAATTGGGGCAGGGATTGTCAACTAGGCCTGATATATGTCCACCTGAGTTTTTGGAAGAATTATCCGAGCTTCAAGTATTCTATTCTCCCCCTTTGAAACTCTTTTTCTTAATTGATTTGATTGCAATATAGCCTTTTAGATTGTTCTGTGGTTTTACATTGCAGTCGCGTTTGTTGTGATTGCGGATATTGCATATGTTGTGGCCCTGTTACATTTATATTGTCGCTGATTTCTGTGAATTAGAATCTCACCTCAATTGTGGCCTCATCATGTGATGCAATCCGCAATTTTACACACTGGATTATTTTGTAATGTAAAGCATGTTCTAGGGATTTATTGAATTGACGATAGCATTGAGTGAGATTTTGACTGGTTTAGTGTCTGATGTCAATTGTTGGTATACCGAGCTCTTCAATACATCATTTGGGTGTATGTATGTGTTGGTTGTGTCCTAAGTAGGACATGAGCAATATTGATGCAATGTGGTGAAAAATTTATTCACTGATGTTGAGTAGTCAATTTTGATATTTATGCTATGAACATGTGTGGGAATTAAGAAGGAAACTGGATACTAAGGTTGCCTTGGTGATTTTTCTGTGTTTTGCCAGGACGGATTGCCGACATTTCCTGATGAGGAGGCGTTTGCGTGCATTGAGAGGGAATTAGGAGTAACTATTGATTCCATTTACTCTTCTATATCCCCATCACCCATAGCAGCAGCCAGTTTGGGTCAAGTTTACAAGGCTCGGTTGAAGTTTTCTGGGAAACTTGTTGCCGTCAAGGTGCAACGCCCTAGCATTGAGGAAGCTATTGGGTTGGACTTCTACCTTATAAGAGGTCTAGGGTTTTTCATAAATAAATATGTGGATGTAATCACTAGTGATGTTGTTGCACTTATTGATGAATTTGCACGGAGAGTCTTTCAAGAGCTCAACTATGTGCAGGTTAGTTATTCTGTCAATACCAAACTTTGTATTTTAGTTGCAGCTAAGCATGCTTCAATTATCAATTTAAGCATCTTACCCAAAACAAAAATAAGTGTTGAACCATTTGCCTAATGTGCAGGTAGAAGGTAAGTGTCTAATGATTGTAGCCGCCTTCATTTATAATTCAAATCTTCCTCAATGTGATGTGCATGCCTCATACATTAATGGATAAAGCTACATATTTGTACTTGATGTAAGTTTTTTTTTAGGATTGAATGTTAATTTTGACAGGTTGCTGCAGGAGGGACAAAATGCAAGGAGGTTCAAAAAATTGTATGCTGACAAGGAGGATATCCTTGTCCCAGACATTTTCTGGGACTATACAAGTGCTAAAGTACTAACGATGGAGTGGGTTAATGGAGTTAAACTCAATGAGCAAGAAGCGATTGAGAGACAAGGATTAAAAGTCTTGGATCTTGTGAACACTGGCATTCAGTGCAGCCTCAGACAGCTGCTTGAGTATGGATATTTCCATGCAGATCCCCATCCTGGCAATCTTTTGGCAACACCTGAGGGAAAGCTTGCTTTTCTTGACTTCGGGATGATGAGTGAGACGCCAGAAGAAGCGAGATTTGCGATAATTGGTCATGTTGTTCACTTGGTTAACCGGGACTATGAGGCTATGGCTCGTGACTATTATGCTCTTGATTTCTTGTCAAGTGATGTTGACGTATCTCCAATTGTACCAGCACTTCGGAACTTTTTTGACGATGCACTTAATTATACCGTGAGCGAGCTTAACTTCAAAACACTAGTGGATGGTCTGGGAAATGTTTTGTATCAATATCCATTTAACGGTGAGATAATGCATGCTTTTCAATTACTTATTGTTTATACAATCGATAGTAATGAAAGGTTTAATAATTTATTTCACCACTTTCATTTTCAATATTAGAGTATAATAGTGTACTTCCATAGATATTTACTTCTTATTCCTAACTTTCTTTCAGACTATGATGGGTTGGCTTTGATTTTATGCTTTTTTGCCCCTTCTGTTTGACAGTCCCAGCATACTATGCATTAATATTGAGGTCTCTCACCGTCTTAGAAGGTTTAGCCCTGTACGCCGATCCGAATTTTAAGGTGCTTGCGGCTTCATACCCTTACTTTGCTAAAAGGCTCCTAACAGATCCAAATCCATATCTAAGAGATGCCCTTATTGAGTTGCTTTTCAAGGACGGGAAGTTCAGGTTTGCATTCTGCTACTATCTTAGATCCATCTCTTGTTGAACTTGGTGATGTAGAATGTTTTTTATAGTTAGCGTGCCGGAATATTCATTGATCTAGTCTAGTGCAGATGGGGCAGGCTTGAAAACCTGCTAGTTCAAGGGAGAAAGGACAGAGATTTCTCTGCTAAAGATGCTTTACAACCCGTCCTGAAGGTATTATTGAGTCCTGACGGCGAAGAGCTGAGGACTCTTGTAATCAAAGAGGCTGTTCGTGTATCCGAAGCTTTTACTGTTGGGACAATTTCTCAAACATACCAGTATCTTCCTGACTTTATGAGGACCCTTGTCCCCAATGGCAATGCAAATGGACCTCTTGTAATGTCAGAAACCGAAACGCAAAGCATGTTAGAACTTAGAGATCAAGTCCTTAGGATATGGGGACTTCTGCAATCCTCTAGTGGTTTCGAACCAGCTATGTTGCTACCAATACTACAGGTAAGATCTCGCATTTGTCACATCATTGTATTTCTGCAAACTAATCTGTTTCTCTGTCTTTGCCTTCATTTAAGTTGTCACTGCTTAGATATGTGAATAAAAACTGACTTTATTGTTGCATGTTGTTTGTATATGAGCATTGACAACAGATTTGTAGGAACAATTCAAAATCTGGCTATTATTGTCAATTTGCTATTCCTTTAATAGAGAATTTTGCATATATCATTCTGCAATAAACTGAAATTCAGTATGTTTGTGGAACATTATAATCTTGTTGCTTCCCAGTTCCAATAGAGGGAAGCTAAACTATTTGCAGACCCGAGGGACCATCTATAAAAAAATTTATGATGGGGTATAATGAATCAAGAAATTTAGAAATTGAATAGACATGTACATCCAATCAAATTGTAGCAAACTATCAATATAGTCCTCAATCAACATTTAGACGCAGGCAATAATATAAGAGAATTAAAGAATTTTAATTAGCCTTTAAGTTAGTTAGGCTATTTATATCTCCTAGTTAGTTAGTTGCAAGTTTGTTAGACTTGCTAGCTGTCACAACAGCTTTTCTCTTGTACATAAGCAACACAGGTCTCTGATTTCCAGTTCAGGCAATGAAGAACTTTTCAATCCATTTTTTCCATTCTCTTCAATCTCTGTTTCTGCCGTAATCAATAACATTACGGGTTTTGGGACGGCGAAATGAATAGTTTTAATATAGGAAAGAGACAAATTCTAAAATTTGTATTGATGTATTAATTTGTTTAACTACTTAGCTTGAATTAGATTTAAATCATATTTTGGCCTGCCTTAATCGAAATTTCTTATTCACATTTATTTTTACTTGCAATTAATTGTACAGAAATTGATGTTTAAATATGAACAGGTCCTTCAGCAACCTGAGGCACGCAGATTTGGGGGCCGTGTCATGGGTGGCATCACTCAACGCCTTGCCGCACGCTTTCTTCAGCAAGTACTCCGAGCCCCAACAACATCATCATCATAGATTGTCACTAAAGGCTAGGTAAAGTTCTTTTTTTTTTTTTTTTCCTTTAAAGATCTTATCGGTGCAAGAAGGTTGCTGCCTTGTGACCTGAGGGTCGTGGATGGGTTTAAATCTCAAAAATAGTCTTTCTACTTATTAAGTCTTACATTGCGTAGAGATAAAACCTAGATAACCTTTATAAGTCCAAGGCAATCCTTTCCTCTTGAGTTAGCTTTTAGGGTATATTTGGAATCAAATAAGATGAGAAATGATTTGATTTGCAAATCGATTCCCATGTTTGGTATCTTAAGAAAAATGAATGGATTGGATTTCTTAAATTCATGGAAATTCAAGTTACTTACATTAGAAATCCTATGACTTTTGTAAGGATTTGCTTAGAATTATCATTTTAATATAAAAGACTATTTTGTCCTTATTCAATTAACTAAATTTATAAACTCTATCATTTTCATCAAATCAAACCTATTATTATAAAAGATTATTTTACTCCTAATTTTTTTCTGAAAGAATTTTTTTAAAATATATTTTTTTCCAAAAATGATTTTTTTCCTAAAAAAATATATTTTTTAAAAATATATTTCTAAAAAACTTTTTTTTTCCAAAAAATAAAAGTTCTTATATTTTTTTTAAAATAAAATATTTTAAAAATGAAATATTTTTTATTTTTTGAAAAATACAGTTTTTCAAAAAATTATTTTTTTAAAAAAATTCAATTCCTATTTTAATAAGGGTAAAAATATAAATTAATCAAATAAAATGAAATCAATTAATTCCTGTTTTAATGAATTGCAAACCATTTCTGATTTCATTTGATTCCAACCGCACCCTTAGGGTTCAGTCTCTAAATTCTCGAATACGGTATTAAAGTCTATCTTAAGATCATTAATGGGCCACCCACAGATGCCTAGTGCTGCATACTTCACGCACCAAATGTCCATTCTAGGTGTGAGGGGGTTGTATTCCAAGGCAATTCTCCTCTCTAGAGTTAGTTTTTGGTGTTGAGTTAGGTCATTCAATTCTCTAATTCCACTTGGTGAGGACCTTGTGTATTGGGCCACCCTTTATTACTAGTTTGAATTTGATCATCATAATTTTGACATAGCAGTACGGTCCATTCTTATTTACTGACTACTACAATCTGTCCTAGCTTCTGCTAACATCTTTTTTTTTTTTGGTCTTGTTTTGTTTTTTTTTTTTGTCAGGATGCTGTAGAGTGTGGACAGGGAATATAAGGGTTACATTCCTAACAAAACAAGAAAAAAAGTAATAAGTTGATTCTTGGCAAAAATTGTTTGATTCTCTTGTTTGCTTTGGATCCTCGAATTAGGTCCAAAAAGCTGTATATATGATATACTCATCATGATTAATGATGCCGATCTTCTTGATCAGCATCAAGTAGTCATCATAATAATATGATAATAGAAATTGGTAAGTCATTGATCTTACTTGGGACCTCTTACTATTTCTTATACATTATGGCGAGCACTCCTTTTTTGATTCCATGTAGAACTAGAATTTGGGGGAAGAAAGCATGAATTTTTATTCCTTATAGTGTGAGAGATTAATTGCCATTCATTAAGTATTTGAAAGTATGGAGGCTTTGATAATAAGGACTATTTCCTTTTAAAAAAAATAATTAGAGGCGAACAAGGACTAAAAATATATTTAACCTTTTTTTATTTTTATATTTTAATATTAATATTTCATTTACAAAATTTTAAAAAATAAAAAACAAATGAAAACAAGGAATACAAACGCAAACCAAACACCTCTTTTCTCGTTTTAATCTTCTATTTACACTATTTTTTTCACCAAGTCATGAAAACCATCCAAAAAAAATATAGGAAAACAAGAAATGAAATCACTAGAAATTAAACAAGACTTAATAATCACAAGAAAGAAGGTTTTAATATATTTTACTTTTTACTTTTTAAGGTACCCATCAACTTGCTAATGATGACTAATCTTTCAAATCATGGTTGAGCTTCTAAGTAACTTCTTTCCATTCGCATGCCACTGCCTTAATATATTCCTTCCTTCCTATGAATATCAGCTATAAAATACCAAAAAAAAATTAAAAAAAATAAATGAATAGTTAAGATGTTTCATAGAAGAACACTTCCCTCCAGGAGTAAGGTAGAATATCTTCTCTCTCAATGTGCATTGCTTGGAGAATGGCAAAGTACATTGATTCTGAAATACATTTGTGGCTGTCCTTTTCACCATAGATTATGATGACAATCCAAATTCTATTTCTACTATACAAATCACATGTATGTGGTGGTTGTTCTGGCTATATTACTAATACATTAGAGATAGCTAGTGTATAGTTTACTCAAAAAATTTAATGCATAGAAGTGTGAGGAGTTCAGACGTATCTTTATCTTTTATTTGAAAAAAATTGTACAAAGCAGCTTTAATATATAGCTACCCAACAGGAAGAAGAAGACAATATGGATTCTCATGAACCTTCTTTCAATTCTTTTGTTTCCCATTTACTGTCATGCTCATTGGGCTTTGTCTTCAGCTGCTGAAAAAGGGTATAGTGCCTCATGACGTAATTCGCCTCACATGCATAGTCATGTAATGATGTACAATACAACTATGTGACAGCTCAATGCACTTGTTTCTGACTAAGCAATGAGTAACAGAGAAAAAGGAGTGTGTTTTGAAGCTGCCTCTTTTTTTCCCCTTAAAAATAAAAATTGATGATAATTGACTTTACATGTGTCTCTCTTACATTCAAATTAGAATGAGGCTACTAATGAAGTTATTTAAACCTTTTCTTGGTAAGTATTGCAAATTTGCATTCAGTTTAATCTATAGGGTGTTATGTTAGAGCAAGACTTAGATGATATTTAGTCTTATATTTACAATGATGTTTACTGTAATTTATAAGTGTGTTTAGTGTATGGGAGTCAAATGTAATATCATATGCATGGGGGAGGTTCATGCATGTTTTTACAAATTATAGGATTTATATGGAATATCATCTAATCTTAATTTTAAGATAGGTTAGTATAGTTTATTATTTTTCATTTCTCAAAGCATCTTTTTACGTAACAAGTGAGAGACTAATCTTTAGAGATACGATTAGACATTTAAACGAAAACTCCTCTCTAACAATATTTTATTGTGCATGTTAGCATTAACCCTAAGAACAATTGTTTAATGCTTCTTCCACTGAGACCAACACCCTTGTTAGAAGGGTAATTTACCTTAAACTATAAGATGCAGCTACTTGTGCACATTTGTGTTCTAACATTTACCACATAGGAATTACATAGGAAAATGCATGTTTAGTTATACTAGGAGTATATCAAATGAGAGTAGCTAATCGTAAGTCACAGTAATAAATCTCGATCAAGATTAAAAAGCATAAAACCAGGAATTTTTTTTTTAAAAGTAATTATATGACCTTTAAATTAATTTTAAATTTAACAACTTATACGCGATTTAAAGGAAGAGATTTGCCTCTCTCACGTAATGTAAAAATAGTCCTCTTAACTTGATTCAGATTCACCCTCTAATTCTCCATGCTCCAATATTTTTTTTTTCCAAGTCTTTCCTTAACTTGAATTTTGCACTCAATTTAATCTTTTGAGGTTATTTGAGAGACTCTTCAATATGCCTAACTATGCACATTGGCTATGACTTTGGTGGTTTTTGACGTGGGAATGTTTTGTTGGATATATAGGGTTTTGAGTGTTTTAAACTTAATTTACGTGTTGTGATAAAACTAAAATCTCACATTATTTAGAGTTGACTTCATAGAAGCCTTTATAACTAACTTGGTTTACTATTAAATACTTATGATATTAACAGTGTGGATTTGGGCTTGACCATAACACATGTGCCGCCTTGTCACGCATGTGTTGGTCTGATGAGCCTTTTTGTTTTTGCTACTTTCTTTTTAGCCCAAGAGATATTTTGTTGGGCACTTACTTGATTTTTATGATCGTTAGATCCAGCTTATTTTGTAAGCAACCTTTAACCTATTTAATAACATGTCCACTTGAGACCAAAACAGACATCTCATCCTTGTTCTTTTACAAAAAAGAAAGCCTTAATCTTTTCACTCCTCTCTTTCATGCACTGCTGCTCCACCTTCTTCTTTGTTTTTCACCTTCTGCTTTTTCACAAACCATAGGGCTCCCCCGCCTCTGTTACGCATTTTGATTTTTGGAATGAGTCTTTACTACTCAGTGTTTTGGCAACAGCGTGTGGATAAGTTGTCAAGGTGGTCTACATCTGATTTTAGAGGGATTTTTGTTGATGCCTCTCCATCGAGCATAGCTCTGAGTTGGGCGAAAAATTCTCCTTAAGGACAATGCTTGACACGATTTATGATATATCATTCCAACAATACTCTATTCTTTTATTTGTTGTTGTTATGGCCAGGATTTGTTCCTAATCAATTTTCTATTTCTGATTTTATTCTATTTTATTTTGTCAAAATACTAAATACCTAAGACAACACATTTCACCCTTTTGGCATCCAAAATGTGCAGGCTTGTGAAATGGAGCTCATGTTTAATGTGCAGTTTTAATCTAATTGGGTTTCTAACTAACTTGAACTTGTCATTGAAGTGAACTTCTCAGTGGGAAAATGGCCACAAGTATTCAAGTAATTGTGAACTTTATGTGCTCCTAAGAGGGGTTAACCTCAAGAGAAATATTGGAAAATTAATTGGAACAAAATTTAAGTGAAATTGAATGAACACTTGACTGCAATACTTCCGTTCCACCAAGAAAAAAATTGGTAAATAGGATTAACCATTTTGTTTTTTGGTCAACTATAGCCAGGAATCGATTACTACTTTTCTTTTTTGTCGAAGAATCGATCACTACTGAAATGATACCAACTTGGCTTGGAAAGAATTAGATTGGGCTCTATCTCGAATTTTACCAGAAGGTGTAGGCCCTTTTTACCGTTCAGCCTCATCATTTATATTTTGGGCCAAGCTTTGATTAGATGGGCTTTAACACGTATTCGCATCTCCTCTTAGGTTTTTCTAAAGCTAATTTGATTTTTGGTAGAAAGTTTTTGTAAAACTTATGAACACACAATTGCACGACAAATTTTTTTAAAAAACTTTAGAGAAAAATAATGTTCATTTTATGCAATCGCTAGAATTAGGAGAAAATATAAATGTTTTGTAAGTAGTAAAAAAAGTATTTAAATGGTTAAAGATACCCTTATTTAAAAAGAAATATATTCTCTAATGCATTTAATAATTACAATTAGGAGTATTATTAAAAAAAATATTAATTTAAAATATAAGTTGGACAAATATTTTGAAGAAAATAATTAGTATTCACTGTCAATGTAAAGCTTTTTTTATACTGACATTCAATCAAATCTTGATACATAAATAAAAATAATGAGTGATATTATGTGTACACCAAAAAATTATTTACCAGTTGTCCACCAATATTACGATGCGTGGACAAACATTTCATACACAGATAAACAAACATTATAGAACCGATGAACAAATATTTTAACGTACAGAAGCAGAATAAAACAGGACTCGCGACGCATTAAATACCAAAAAGTAATTGTTACTCACACTTTAAAATGTGTTATCACGCTCTTTCATAAACAAACATTGTAAAATAGATGAACAAATATTAAAAAACAAAAAAAACATTATGAAATACCAAAAATAAAATAAAATAAGACTCATACAAACTAAATAGCGAAGATACTCTCTTTCCTGCTGCCTCATTTACTCTCTCATAAACAAATATTACACCACAAATGAACAAAGATTACAACACTTTAAAATAAACCTTACAAAACTTATAAACAAATATTACAACATACATAAACAAACACTACACTACACATGAACATAATTTACACCACACAAAAATGAAAATGTAAAAAACCATTACTTCACTCATAAATAAACATTATACAAATAAATATTTCACCACGCTGAAATATTCCACCACAAAGAAGCAAACATTACAACACTCAAGAATAAATATTAGAACACTCGTAAACTAACATTACACCACACAGAAACAAACAAATAAATAAACAAACATTACGTCATGCACAAACATTACAAAATATATAGAACAATTTGGATCAGAGAAGAATGTCATCATTTATGTTCTCTATAACATCTTAAGAAGAAAACAATGAAGACGAACTCCAAAAAATGGTGGAAACGAATAAATAAGCAAGAAATGAAAAAAAAAAAAGAACAAGAAAGAGAAAATAGAGAAGAAGAAAACAACAGAATAAAAAAAATAGCAGTTGCAGGTGAAATAATTAAACAAAAATAAAATGAGAATGTGTGGTTGCATGAAAAACCGAAAAAAGAAGAAGCAGAAGAGAATGAGAAGAGTGTGAGCGAGGGAGAGTGGGTGAAGGAAAGATTATATTTAATGTTGGTGAACACTTGGTGAATACTTTTTTAGTGTACATAAAGCATTTTTCAAAAGCAATTGACTCTCCCTTCTCATTGTTGAAAAATAACTTCACATGGAATGATTCCATTATATGATACTGTAAACTGAAAATTGACGTATATTCTCTATTTTAAAACCCTATTTTTAACTAAATTTAACCAATTATTTGAAAATAAATAAAGTAAAGTATGAAATTATACAAATTATACAATAAAGGGTAAAAGTAATTCACTAAACTCTTTACTTTTCATACTATTCTTTCAACACTTTGGTGTTTTTCTTTCTTCTTTACTCGTAACCCTTGAATAGACCATACAAGAAATAGGGTACCTAGATTTGGCCAAACTAAAGGGAGGATTGACCAAAAGAGAAGAGGGAAATTAAACACCACCACCACCTTCAACAGCATAGATTTGGCGGCTACACGTTTCCCTATGGACATACGCCACGTGTCCTCATCGGCCGGTATTGACGGTGGGGTCACACGGTTGTGCCCCTTCACGAAGGAACAATGGGCCATGCTCCCATGTATCTTTGTCTGCTGTCCCTACCCTTCTTCTTTGTTCTAGGAGGTCCCACTGCTGCCTTAACTATCATGTGCCTCAAGCCTCTCCTTTAATTGCTCTACACTTCCTTGCATTTTGTATTCTTTCAAATTCTCTTCTTGGAGAGATCTATGTGTTTGTAGTTTTGTACACACAGAAGAAATGCACTAAAACATCATGAACATCAAATGTTGAATTCACTTTTCGACAATAATTTAGTTGCAAATTATATTTCAATATTTCTATAAGGATTACTATCCATTAATTTCAACTTATGGTAGTACTATTTAAAATTATGTACCTTTTTTCTGGTCAATTTTATACCTTGTATTTTACTGAAAACTTTGTATAAAATTAGTTTTTTATTAGATTAAGAAAATATTAATTATTATCTTTTTAACTATATCTCTATTTATTATGATTTTTATTCCTATATTAATTATTAGAGGATAATTTAGTCTAAGCACTTAATGCTTTCTTTAAGTATACGTAAATTAATTATTTTCTTAATCTGTTTGCATTTGCCAAAAATGACATCTAATATTGAGCGGAGAAAGTAATAGACAAAGAATCAATAATTAATATTATTTCTGAATCATGCATTAAATATACTCTAAGAACATAAAAAAAAAAATTTATCCTCATTTAAAAACCCATTTTGACTTAAACAAAGACACGGCCGGTTGATATGAACTATATACACTCTTTTGGACCAATCGGCCATCAGATTCAAAAACCTTAAAGCTACAATCTACCTCTTTAATACCAGATCGACGCTCTATGATGGGCATAGAAAATTGACTTGCACACTAAATATTGATTTCTTCGAATCGGTAAAAGCAATCTACATTTGGTTCATTCAATGAAACACATTTTGCTCATTAAGCCACTTTACTTTTGACTGGTGAGCAAGGGTTTTATGAATGATACACAATTTTTTATGACTGATAATATGATTTTTCACAGCAAGTATATCGCGTTGTATAAATAATAAAAATGAAGTAAAATAAATATCGTTTTCACAAGGATTAATTAATCGCCAATAATCGTTAAACAAGTAAAATGAAAGGGATGTTGGTTGTTTGATGATTTTGATTTAAATTTAAATAAACAAGTAAAAAATGACAAACAGAAAAATAAGGAGTTTAATTCAATGAAGATAAGTACTTATGGCATATGACTTAATCTATTACACTTCTATTAATTCAATTTTAGTTATCCAGTTTATAAATTAATTTATTGTTGGTTGGAATTCTTTTCTAATTACTAGTCTCTCTCAATAACAAATAATTATCTCCTTACAAGTTAAAAGCCTAATCTTTTAGTGCTAACTAACTTGTTTGAATCCTAATTTGATCTATCAATTCCCAAATTAAATTGCACAAGTCGCATTGACTCGTCTCCGAATTTTGCTCAACCTATGGTTATTTTAGCATGTGAACTCTCATACTCCATCTCTCCTTCTTCATGTCACACCCCAGAATCTTCTTCTTCGCACCGTAGAGCTCTTCTAGGGTTGCTTCAACTCTAAAATCTTAATCAATCATCCTTTGGGGTGAGTTAACACTTCAATTTATAGTGCTTGGGCTCAAATTCGAGTCAAAACATGTTAAAACACGTTATTTATCGCACCAAGGTCATGCCAGACTACTTGAGTGGTGTTGGGACCGCTCGACCAGTTCCTCTTGTTTAAAAAACACTTCAATTTTGTGTTCAAACTGCTCAAGCGGTGTTCCAACCGCTCGAGTGGTTCCCTTTTATGCATTTTTGATAACTTTGCACTATGATGGTAGAAAAATCATAACATTTGTTACAAATGTTCGATTGAGGTGATTAAAGTCTCCCGTTAAAGTTAAGAAAGAGATCTTCAACTTTGTAGTTAGAGCCAAGTCTAAATTCTTCCATCTTCAAGGTGAAATCCTAGTGACTGTGAAACTATTCAAGCATTTCAACATATACCTTTTTGCTCAATTTTCTCTCTGAGACTGTTCCTAAAAATCAATGAACAAACACCTAAAACTATCCAAAAAATCCATAAAAATGTCCAAGAGTTATGAAATCACATTATACCTAAAACAAATTTAAAACATGCTAAGAACTCCTAAAAATGCAAGGGTTAATTCTAAGTCTACATGCAAAATCTACACAAAAATAACTCATTGGAGAGTTATCAACTAATAGGCTATTTGGCCCAAAACCCCCGATTAGGCCCTAAAATCTTCGATCAACCATTAATACCTTACGCTCCTCAACTAACTACTATAAAGTCTAGGAGACTTAACAAACAAATTATATTCTAATCTAGCCTATAACACCTAAAACTTACACTCAACCGATTCTTTTAATTGGCCAATCAGACTCCCAAAACTTTGGTTGAAACAAAAAATAAATACAATCAATGTCTTAAAAACTTATTAGTTTCTTCAGCGACATGTTGGTTTGGGGCTTCAACTTTGGACTTTATATTCTCATTTCAAAACCAAGCAAAAAAGATGCAACAATGTCTTAAAAACTTAAAAGTAAGCAGTATTTAATCCATTTAATATGTGAGAGATTTTGTTAAAAAATATAGTGAGATGGTATATCATTATTCTTTGGATTAATATCAATGTATAAACGAAAAGCTTAGATTGATGACTTAGGGTGTGTTCATGAGTTTGCTTTTGAAGGGGAAGGAAGGGAAGGGAAAAGTTTATAAAGTTTAATTTACTTCTGATTATGAATTTTACTTTATTAGAAGAGAAAAACTTTTGGGGTTTTATTGTCCCTTCAAAATCCATCATATTATTTTATGATTATTTTAAATTGGGCAATTTTCAATTAGATTATGATCTAATTTACTCTCTCTTATTAAAATGTTAAAATTTTATTTTATCTATTATTTTACCATATAAGCTATAAAAATAAATATGTTATATATATATATATTGTATTTGTAATTATATATATATATATATATATATATATTTTAAAATTTTAGAATAAAAATGCTTGAGTTTGAGAGAAATGTTTTTATAGAAAAGTTATAATTGTTTTAAAAATTGTGAAATGATTTATCTTTTAGAGAGAAAAAAAATTAGGAAGAGATTTTTTTTTTTAAAATATAACCTAGTTTAAGAGTCTTATATTGTCACTATATTAATGTATTCAAATTAAACTCTTAATTTAGCAGTGGTTCAAACCACCGCAAATTGAATTTTTAAGCTGCCACTAAATGCCATATTTGCTGTAGTGGTAAAATTATAAGTACATTAATTATATTTAATTTTAAAATAATAAAATCATAAAAAATTAACTTATGAGCCGTCAAATTTTCTCCTCGTCCATTTTACACTCATGAACAAAGGTAAATAAAACCTTCTAACACGTTTATTACATTCTCCTTTGATGACTTGTTTTTCCTTTTTACAATATACTCCTTAAAGAGTCAAAGAAAACATAATTGCTCTCTCTCTCTCTCTCTCTCTCTCTCTCTCTCTCTCTCTCTCTCTCTCTATTTAATGTATGACATATTTTCTTTCATCCACATTG
The DNA here is from genome assembly GCA_003254905.1 of Nissolia schottii. Classification (NCBI taxonomy): domain Eukaryota; kingdom Viridiplantae; phylum Streptophyta; class Magnoliopsida; order Fabales; family Fabaceae; genus Nissolia; species Nissolia schottii. Next base: position 628,398 of record QANU01066119.1, on the reverse strand, counting down.
CATTGTATCCACATTGGGGGATAAAAAATTCTTTACGTTAAAATTGTATAAAAAATACAAGAATGTGATATTTTTGAGTAACGTACCAAAATTTGATAATTTTTTATAAATTACCACCAATTGTGACAATTTATTAAAATAATAATAAAATATATAAATCATTACAAATTATGGCAATTATACATATATTATTATTTTAATAAATCACCATAAAAGGTAGTAATTTACTAAAATAATTACTAAATTTTGATAATTTATACAAAAATGACATAAAATAATATGTATATTTTGTAAATTTCACGTTCATATGAATTTTCTTCACATGGACATAATTTACGCACATAAAGTCAAAACGAAAATCTTTCTCTAAGAATATCGATCTCAAAACTAATTTCTCTATTCGTTGTTCTTGCACATTCCTTCGGCAGTCTCAACATTAATTAAGGGTCTAGTTTTCTTCTGGAAGATCAAGACGCGTGATACACACAAGATCCAATGGCCAAACGTAGAGAGTTATAATTATCCAATCTTATAAAATGATTTCTTCCAAAATCAAAGAAAAAGGATGCCTACTATATGTTATACTATATAATATGATGGATAGATATTATATATTATAACATTAATTAATTTAGAGCTGGTATAGCTGACCTTCTTTGGTTATGGTTCTCAAACTAAACCAAACAAAATGCGCGGGAATATATTATAACACTAATTAATTTCGAGCTGGTATAGCTGATCTTTGGTTATGCTTCTCAAACTAAACCAAACAAAATACACGGAACGAATTATTTCAATTAAATTTTTTGTCATGTATATGTGATTTTTTATCGTTGATTTTTTTTTGTTAATTATGTTAAGTATGAGACCCGTTACATTAATTAATGATAAAATACTACACTTAACAATACATGACAAGAAATTCAATGGAAATAATTCATTTCTCAATTTTTTTTTTAATTTCTTGTCCTTGCCTACAATCATGTTCACAACTTGTTGTACAATATTGACTTCAATATCACCATTCATTCCTATGGTGGACAACAAAATGTTTTACCTTTTAAGAAGTCAATGTGAAATTGTTCAAAACTTTTTAGTTAAGTGACTACTAATGATCTAAAAAGCGTTCCAACTTTTAACACTTAGTATAATAATTTTTTTGTTCTATAGTTTCCCAAGGAGGAAAAATGGAAGGCAAAGGCAAGAAAACAGGGAGCATGCACTAGCCATATATTCAAATACTGATTATTAATTAAGAGCCCTGAAGAAAAAGACAGGGAATGAAAAGTTTCTCGGTTAAACCAATTTGGGAGGCAATGGCATTCTTGATTTTTGGTTCATGTTTCACTTTACATATACTTTTCTAATGAGTCTAATGCCAATTTTTAGAAGTAAAATATATTGTAAGGTAGGGTTGGGTTATTGTCTTGAGGTAAAAAAATGTAATACATTAAATAGTATAGATGTGTTTTTCATTTGTAGATGTGCAAAAATTAGCTTAAAATTATTTCGAAACATTTTTTGTGTAAATCCTTTTTGAACCTACAAAATTAATTTAAAAATTATCTCAAGTCAATTGATAGTTTTAGCGTCTTTTTTTTTTGTTCGTTTATGTCTCATTCTATAAATATGTTTATGTCCCCCAATATTTGTGTCTCTTCTGTATATTCCAAAATATGAATTAAACTAAGAGAAATATTTGTTTGCTCATGGAACACATTTAATGTATGTGTGCTCAATGAATATTATCAACCATTGATTTTTAACATTTTATATATATCACCTCTGTCCTAAATTAATTGTCGCTTTCACTTTTATAATTCATTCACAAACTAATATCCAAACATATTAATTTGTAAATGAAACAAAAAAAAATAAAAATGATGGTTAATTTAGAACGAATGAATTATTTTATAAGTAATCTAAATTTAAATTAATAGTTGATATTACTAGTATAACACACTTGGAAGTATTTTTCCTAAACTAAACGCTTCCCAAATTCATTCACTATTTTGTACTCTCTATTTCTCTCTCTCTCCTTTTGTATAAATCTATGAAGAAGGATTTGTGTTTGCTTCTCTTTTTCCTTCCCTTGGGACCCAATAAATTGAATGTCAGAAGGAAGGGACAAAAGGGAGGAGGCCACCATATCTTCATTTTCTCTCATTACTTTCTTTCAATCCCTACAACACCATGTTCTTCAAGAGAAGCTCTTATTCCTTCTTTAGTCATTGCATTTAATGCACGTTTACTTCCCTTGTTGCTACAAATACTTCTCCTACCAATACCATCACTGCATTTCCCTTATCTCACAACACTTTGTTTTTGCTCAAAAGTACTCAAACTACAAGGCATGTCAATCACATATTTCCTTCTTATGTTTCTGTGCATTTCCTTGCAAGCATGTAATGCCCGGCATCTTAGCCCTCTAGATAAGAAGCAAGAGAAGAAGCCCCACTTCTCATTGAAGGTTTGTCTACTTAACTAGCATCAAGATTTATTTATCATATATTGATATTTAATTAGGGTCAGTTAGGTTTCTGTTTAGCATTTGAAGACAAAAACCAAACACACCCTTAATTAATTTTCAAGCCATTAGAATGGTTTGTATGAGGCCATGGGTTCACACCTCAGCGTCACCGATGTAAAAAGAAAAAACCCTTAATTTATTTTTCGTATATTCAAATTGTTGACCTTAATTTATATGCGAGTTGTGTGTGCTTAACAAAAGCTTTTATTTAATGCAGATTAGTGATGAGAAAAAAGGGTTTGATTCCACTACTCCAAAGCATCATCATAATGAAGGGAATGATGACAAGATGATGATCAAGACCCGGTTGGTTTCTGATTCTGTGAAGCGTAGAAACCGAAGAGGTAGGGTTATGGAAGCAAAGGGAAAAGCTTCATCAGGTGCATCATTACAAGCTGAATCTCTTGTTTCGGTGTCTTGGCGTGTGCCTCACAAGAAACCTAGTGAGAAAAATCTATGGTTTAATTTGGACTACTCACCACCAAAGACACATCCTCCTTCTCACAACTAAGCAGCAACAAGAAAAGAAAAATCAATGTGAAGAGAGGGATTAATTCACATGCATTACGGGGTGCGTGTGAAGTTGTTTAGTTTTGCTAGCATATATATATATATTTACTACACAGACTTATCTAATGGCTAATATGACTTAAGTTTGGTGAATTTAATTTTCATTTTGTTCTTTTGTTTCAAATGTACATCAGGCATGTTTTCCAAGCAAGAGGTTATATATATAATATATATTATGTAATTTTAATTTGCCATTCTAGGTAGTTCTTTTATAAAAATCACGATGGCTCCTATTTGCATTTTGTTATGTCTTCAATCACTACGACGACTTCTCTTGTCAAAGTAACGGTTGAATGAATGCTCCCTCTCTCTCTCTCTCTTATTTAATTTGTTTGGAAGATATATTGTTTGAACGAATCCTGATATAAAATTTAAATCCTAACTAACGAAACAGACTAACAGTTATTCTTTCTCTGTCAAGTAGTAGACGAGCTATTAGGGGAAGTTTCCTTTTCCATTGCTAATTCATTATTTTACGAAACCAATAATTTTATATGGAGATAGAGATAATTAGAGATGATACTATTAGGTGGCTAATGAAAAGTCAACCAGACCTAGATTAATGTTTCGATTTAGAAAAAATCAACTCCTGTAGTAACACCTCTCTCTCTCTGTACACACACGTGTGTGTATATATATATATATATATATATATATATATATGCATAATTACATAATAAATTAACTTCATGGTCGTCCTGGAAGGATAGGTGTATGTTTAATGAAAATGTTCTGGTAAACATAATGACGCATAACTTCAGATCAACGCTTTTCTTAGAGTGATGGAGGATCATATAGCATCAGTTTAATTGCAAGGATGTTCGTGTTCATGTTATTTTTCCAACAAGTTATTGAATTTGGATGTGTTCCTCATGTCAGAAAACTTGTATGTTGAGATTTAAATATTCAAATCCACATACAATGATCAGAGTTTAAATAAGCGTGAACTTCTGTCGAAACAATATCAAATCGATGCATTGTAGATTCATTTTTATTTAACATTATATTGAACACTTATATAACTAAAATATAGTTTATATTTGAATTGTGATAACTACTCTCAATCTGAGTATTGTACGTACATCATATATGTACTAAAAAGCAATTCCCTTCTGGCCTCGTGTGATTCGCGGAGTCTGTAAGAATTTCTAGGAATCTGAGCTTTGGAAATAACAAATTCCTGCGTTTGGTTTGCGGAATGAAAAAACATTATAGGAAAGTTACATTCCCAAGAATCCAAAAACACTCATTTTTCCCAATTTTCTAATCTCACCTTTCCCATGAGATTCTAACATTGCCATGGGAAATGAATGTTGTCGAAAATGTTTATTTACAAACTTACCCTCAATTAAAATTAAAAAGTCAATTTTAACCCCCTCCAAAACTTAACCTAGTCATTATCAACCTCTCACATTTCAGATTTGACGTTGTCCTGTTTGCCTCCCTTTGTCCGCCACTGCACCGCAACAGCAACAAGCGGTTGGTGACCAGCGTCCTCTCACGTATAGTCATGACCTCTCTCACGGTGTTCACATCGTGTCCTGCAGCCTTCACGTCGTCCGCAACCGCGCCCTCCAATGTTGTTTGCAGCCTCCACGTCCTCCGGCGTCCACTACGTCCTCCGCCACCACTGAGAGGTACGCATCCCGCAAACCACTATTATGGCCTTGTTTTCATGTTTTTGCTTTGTTTTGGATGACTAGGTTTTTTTTGCTATGTTTTTTTTTATCTATTTTGTTTGAACATAATTTTTGTATAATTTGTTGTATTTTTTTGTTCTAATTTTTTTTTGCTCATGTTCTATTTTTTTTTTTTTTTGCTATTATCAAACATTTTGCATGAAATTTGAGTAATTACATGTAGAATGAAAAATAAGAAAAATTATATATTTATTTCTAATTACTAAAACATTGAGAGAATATATAATCTTTTATGTAGTTGAGAAAATATTTAGTTATATGTAAATTATATTTAAATATGAGTTTACTGTGTGTAATGATCAATTTTTTATTTTAATTAGTCAGGGGTACTTTGGAAAAACAAAAAATATTATCAAGAATGTTAGTGTCAGCCAAACATATGAACAATTCATTTCCAAGCATCTTCTACAAGATTCCCATGAATTTAATCTGCGCACCAAACATATTTAAATGTCATTCCTAGGAATAGCATTCCTGAGAATGTTATTCCCGAGAATGCTGACAGATTCCACGAACCACACGGGGCCTCGATGCTTAGAGATGTACAATGAGAATATATCATCTTCTATGAAGTAGGGGGGATTTGGATATTCTAAAGTGAGAACTCACTTTAAACGATAAAGTGAGGCTTTTCACATTTAAACTAATAAAGTGAGAAGCGAGACTCATTGACACTTTATTGATCCAAGAGTGAAAAACTTTATTTTACTATCTAAAGTGAGCTTCTCACTTTAGAGAATCCTTAGATATTCCAAAATAGTTGTTATACCCGTACTGGTACATACCGATATACCAATCCTTGTTGGATACTTCTAGGTACTTGTACTTTAAGCATTATAATAAGTAAATGCTTTAAAATATAAGTTGGTTCTTATAAAACATCAAATTTTAGAACTAAACTATATATTTGATTTGATTTTAAATAGAATAAACTCTTTTGGAGAGGTTTTTAATGAGATTCTTCAACCAACGGGGGTTGGTCCAAGTGGTAAGCGGCTTGGTATCGCTTAAGCAAGGTCCCGAGTTCGAGACCTTGTGTACGCAGTTATCCCCGCTGGGAGACTCACCCGCCATAGCCAGGTGCGCGACCCGGGTCGACCCGGATTAGTCAAGGCTAAGCCTTGGATACCGGGCAGGCAACCTAAAAAATAATGAGATTCTTCATTTGATTGCCAATTTGTTCGGTGGACTTAGGGTAGGTGAAGGATTGTCATTTGCTTAGGGGTCTTGACTGTTTTTTGTTCTTCTTTCCCGATTGTTCGGGTGCACTACTTTTGTGCACAACTCTACTCATCAAAAAAGAAAATTACAATTTTATCCTCTCAAATCTTATACCTCTTTAAATAATTTAGTTCATATGTTTTATAGTACTTTGATGAAAAATTGGAGTTAGAATGCTATTAAATTACATTTATCTTAATATTTCAGGTTAATACCATGTTTGATCTCTAGACTTTACCCTTTTGCCTACTTGGTCCTTCGACTTTTAATGAAGACACGTTAGTCCCTGAACTCTACAAACATTGAATCCGTTGGTCCCTCTGTCCAATAGACCTCTAATGGTTGCTGCATGTCCATTAACGTCATTTTCTCTCTCTTCTCTCTTAGTCATCTCGAAAACGATGTCGTTTTGATGGTCAAAGGACCAACATGGCCAAACAATTTCAAGGACCAACCTGGCCAAAAATATATAGGGACCACTTAGTCCCTGCACTCAGTGGTGGACCCAAGGTCAATGTCAAGATAGAGGAAGTGGTGGGGGTACAAGGCTCGTGTCATTATTTTAAGTTGAGAGATCAAGTAGAACAAGAAGGTAAAGTTGAAGGACCAAATAAGATGTTAATCCTATTGTTTAAGTATTTTATTGTCTATAATTTTGTATTTTTATATATTATATCCTTCTGTACCCTTACCATAAATTTTTTAAAATTTTCATACCTTGTACTAATAACCTACCCATATCAATACAACATATATAATCTCAATTTGATTTTTCACGGTTGATGCCTTGGAGCCTATTGCGGTCCATAATTACGTGGTAGCACATTTTTCTTCAGCTGATAAGAAATAACCCAGTAAATGCAAGTTGATTCTAAGACGGTGGTGGTTGGTTTCTTAAATGAGGGAAAATGACAGCAATAGGTCCCAATATTGATTTCCATGCTTGATGGTCATAAATCTTCTTCCACACACGGTTTTCGTTTTTTTACTTTTTCCCCTACCGATTCAATTAACTGATTTATGTTTCCTTTCGTTTTAGGATAATTTTATTTGAACACGTGGGATCATGTGGGATCATGTGTACTCACTTTTTATTATATTTTATATATTTATTTATGTATTGTTATTTATTTTATTATTTATGTAGCATTACCCTTCGTTTTATCCTTCTTATTTTGGCTGAACAACATTGACGGACTTGATATGAAGATGTGGATAGCAAGTTAAAAATTTCTATATAAGCACTAGACTACTCGTAAGCACAAATCAAAGACTTCGAAATCGGTTGATAGAAATTCATACGTAGGTTTTAAATTGCGGTATTATGAATTACGAGAGTGATATCCAGTTCCACATCCATTGCACGATTTTATGACACTCAAATATACAATTTTAATATGATTGGAGCTCACCTACATTCCTCATGAATTATACGCACTCCATCTTTAACACGTGTGTACATACAATTTTACGTAAATTGTTTGTGTTTCTCATTTACGTAAACCATTCACGAATGATCCTCACACCTTTACTTTATGTTTGTACAAACAATAGAATAATGTTGCACAAACTTTACAATTAATATACACAAACATATTAACATACTAACAAGTTTTATAAGTCACATATAATAAAAATGCAGACACAAAAACAATTTACATGCACAAACTTAAAAATGTGTCAATGATATTTCTTATAATGTCTAATGCACAAACTTTTACCATTACACTGTACAAAGATGTAGAATATGCATACACAAACATATGACGCAATTAACACAACTTATCCTGAGCAATTTCTAATAAAATTTGAGGATCATTCACATAATCTGTAGTCTGCTCGAGGAAAGTTTGATCTGGAGATTTCGTGTATGAAATTTGGATCTAGAATGATGAATTATGTAAAAAAAAGAAAGTGAGAATAAAATGAGTCACGATGATGACGAAAAGAGAAAGAATAAAAAATCAATGAAGGATTGACGAAGGCTACATGATCGGATTTGGTCTATTACATTGGAGTTGAGGGTAATCACACATGAGGGGTCAGTTTTTTGGTTTAGATAACAAATATGGATTGCATTAATTATACGTACAATACTAATAGTGGCAGTACAGTGACATGAGATTTAGTGCACCCCAATTATTTTTATGCGTGACACATTTAAACCATTAATTAATTTATTTAAATTTCTATTTTGCATTTATTTTTTCTATTTATTTTAACTTAAATTGATCACTGTTCGATCTTTTGTCCAACATATTCGATTGAAATTCAATCGAGCGTTTTAGCATAGCTCAATGAATTATTGATGTGCAAGGGGTACCAGTTTCTTAAGCGGCCTAAAAAAAAATAAAGTATCAATTTAATCTCTAAAATTTTAAAATGTTGTTTTCATTAATTTTTTGTTAATTATTTTTTAAAACCTTTAAAAACTAACAAGAGCAACATTTTAAAATATTAGAGAATATGTTGAAACTTGCACAATTTTAGTTGACACTATTTTTTTTAGTGACCACTTAAGACATGCACCACTTAACCCAAAAAATTATAATTGGAAGGAATGTTTGCTTAAGCTTCTGATTATGCCACGAAAGATTAGTATCACTTACCTATCAAGTGAAGGGATACTTCAATTTTTATTTTTTAAAAAAAGTGATATAATCTAGATACCTAAGTCCAAATAAAATAAAATTTCTAAACAATCATAAATTAAAAACATCATAAACTCTTTGAAATTTGTATAGTTTGACATTCTATATAAGATCAGATGGCCTAGCCCAAATTGAATGCATGATTGAGGGAGGCGTATACTGTAATTTCTATATATACATAGGTTTCACAGTAAGACATTGTACCCACTCAGCCACAATTGACGGTGAGCCACAGAGAAATCTTCATCACCAGAAATTATAATAGTAAATAGACAAATAGAATTAGCAGCAGGTTTTGCAATTAATGTATTTATGACGAGTTGTTAGTTCAGTTAGAAATTTTTTTTTTCTGTTACTAACTCTCCTTCTATATAAGTTTGATGACTTGATGACGGTTCCGCGTGCTACTTTTAGAAATAACTTTTTTAGGAATGACTTTTAAATTTGTTTAATTTACTGATTGAATTCTTAAAATTTTTGTAAAATATGTTTAGGGATGAACCATTTATGCATTTAGTTGACACTAATATTTTCAAGAATATTTTTTGTTTTACCAAAAATACCCCTAACAAATGAAAAAAAAATCATTACACAGGTTAAATTCATATTTAAATATAATTTACATATAATTAATAGTTATTTTCTCAACAATCAAAATTATTATTATGATTATTAATTATTAATTATTTATTAATCTTAGTTATTAATTTAGTATTCTTATTATTAATTATTAATTATTTAATATTTATTATTATTATTTAATATTACTTATTACTATTAATATTAATTATTTTATTACTAATACTATTATTAATTATTTAATATTTATTATTGTTATTATTAATTATTTAATATTTATTATTTTATGAACTCCCATAACATTACTATTTATTGTTATTAATTTAATATTAATAATTATTTTTTTTATTGACTGTTTGTTAATACTATTATTTTTTAATATTTATTATTATTATCTTTATTATTAATTGTTTAATTTTATTTATTATTATTATTCTTACTTATTTAATATTTATTAATTATTTAATGATAATCAATAGTTATTATTATGGGAGGATAAAATTGAGTTTTCAATTTTAAATAAAGATAAGTTCATCTATTTACAATTGTAGAAATATTTCTTTCCATGGGAATGTTTGATTCCAATGGGGGAGGGTAAAATTGAAAAGGGGGAAGTGAGGATTTTATGATTGCTAAAAACATAACTTATTTTTCTATTTCGCGAACCAAACACAAAAATCTGTCATTCATAAGCTTAAATTTTTGGGAATATTAATGATGAATTTCGCGAATCACGTGCCCGTGCCCCTTAGGTGGTTTATAAATCAAGCAACCTCCTAAATTATCTTAGTCGTGATATTGCATAGAGATACCATTAAAAAATAGATGAAGATAGTTATGGTGTTTCATTGTTTATCTTTATTTTAGTAGGTTAAAAAAAAATGTTAGAATTTATGGATTTGTATATATAATTGTATATTATAAACTATTATAAAGTTTGATCCAAACTAAAGTGATATGTAAAAGTTAAACTATTGGGCCTAAGTTATCCCATTAAATATGAGTTTATTACACATAGAAACTATGTTGCCTAGTGACTAATTTCACGATTGATCAAGCGATTAAAACATTAAGTATAATATAAAATAACATAGTGATACAAGTATAAACTGAATAACTTCACTTAAATTGATATAATTATAATAGTTTACATAAGAGCACTAAGTATTATCGTATATTTATGAAATATATGCTAGTTAGATAAATATTTGTATAGCCAATAGATCCTCTCATCTTTCAACGCAAGAAAGAGTTTGTTGATTTTTCTCAAGGTTCTCTTAACATTTCTTAATATTTCACGAAAACGAAAGTTGTTTGGGAGGAACTGAGCTCCTACACTCCTCTTATTGATTGTTTGTGTGGTGGATCTCGTCCTCTCCAAGAATTTCTTCAACGAGAACACGTTATGGCTTTCTTGATGGGACTCAATGAGTCTTACTCAGTTCGTGGTCAAATTCTTCTTATTGATCCTCTCCCAACGATCAATTGTGTTTTCTCTTTGGTATTACAAAAAGATAAGCAACGGCAGATTGGAATTACTTCTACCACAACACACAGTCAAGTTGATTTTGTCGTACGCAATCAAGATCCCTCTGCTACAAGGCCAAAGGAAGTGAAGAAAGATGCGTGTCCCCGGTGCTCTCATTGTGGAAGCTTAGGTCACACCAAAGAAAAATGCTTCAAGATCAATGGTTATCTTCCTTAATATGGGAAAAACAATAAGCAACAGTCCAATCAGGCTGCGAATCAAGTATCTAAAGTCTCAAAAGGGGAGTCTACACTGTTTATTCTCAGTGTCTTTCTCTTACTTCTGCTCAATACCAACAATTGCTAACACTGTTAAAGCAAGCCATTCCTCAAGTGGATTGACCCGAGCTTCCTGTTCAAGCAAGTATAATTTGTTTACCTAGCACTTCCTTTCATCCTTCCATAACTAACTTAACTAATTCTATTTGCTATACACATATGTATCTAACTAACATATATTTCATAAATATATTTCAAGACAATGATTCCAGAAATTCTCCTCTTTTCTCATTGAGCTGGGTTTCCACCATTCTAAGAGTGATTATTCTCTGTTCCGATCTAGTTTAGGACCTAACTTGGTCATTTTGCTTGTGTGTGTTGATGATATTATCATTGCAAGCCCCAACAAGCTCGGATTACTATTGTCCAACATCAGTTACAATCATGTTTTAAGCTCAAAATATTGGGTAACCTCAAGTACTTTCTTGGACTTGAAATAGCATGTTTCAAGAGTGGTATTTTTTTATCACAACGAAAATACAATGTCTATTCTTGAGGATGCTAGTTTCCTTGATGCAAAACCAAACAAGTTACCATTTGATTACCATGTTAAACTCAGTGCCTCTAAAGGTGAATTTCTTCCTAACCCTTCCATGTATAGGTGTTTAATTGGACATCTTTTATACTTAACCATTTCATGGCCAGACAGGGTCTCATTTTCTCAGCATCATCTAAGTTGCAGTTAATAGCTTATTCGGATGCTGATTAGGCTAGTGATACTGGACGATCGACTACTAGATGTTGTGTTTTCCTCAAACAATCCTTTGATTCCCTTGTTTCATGGAAATCCAAGAAACAACCTACAATGTCTTAATCCTCGGTCGAGGCTGAATATCGGGCCCTAGCTGGAGTTGCCAACGAATTCACATGGTTAGCAACACTTCTCAAGGATTTTGAAATAGACATTCCTACTGTTATGGTTCTTTATAACAATCAAAGCCGCAATACACCTCTCTTCCAATCCAATGTTTCATGAGTGATCAAAAAATATTGAAATCGATTGTCACTTTATTAGGGAGAAGGTGAATGTTGGTGTCATCAAATTGGCACATGTTCCTACTCAACACCAATTAGCTTACTTCCTCACCAAAGTTCTTAAGCTTCCTTAGTTTAGTTCACTCATGTCCAAGTTGGGGCACCACGGATATCTATTTACCTACTTGAGAAGAGGGGGTATTATCATATATTTATGAAATATATGTTAGTTATATACATATTTCTAAAGTAAATAGAATTAGTTAAGTTAGTTATGGAAGTTACATGTTGTTAGATTATAACTAACTCTTCTCTTTACACATTTTCCTTGCATCTCTATAATAATGCAACTCAATTGACTAAACAAAACTACCGAATTCATTTTATCTCATTCTCTATCTCAAAACTAAGCAAAGGGAAATTACTTCATGCTAGGAAAATAACAATAAAGATAAAAACCAGAAATTGAAGATTCCATCGAGAAACTAAGGGAAAATTTTGAATTGGGGACGAATGTGGATTTCTCCTTTTTTGCGTCACACCCTAGGCTCTTCATTTTTGCATCGTGAATCCATGATTATTAAACTCTCGAGTTAACTCGTAAACTCTTACAAGTTTACGATTTCACTACACAAAACGAGTTAACACTCATGTAAACTCTTTTTTGGTAAACTCGTATGAGTTTCAGTAAACTCTTAATTTTACTAGCGAGTTTACGAGTTAAAATCTAACTACGAGTTTACGAGTTTACCTCAAGATGTATAATTTTGGTAACTTTTTTAGATACTTAGTTGACTTTGTGTGTGTTAAACAATATCTATTAAGTTTACTAAGCTGATTTTATATATTTATCATAATTGAGCTATGTTTTATCAAACTATAAAGTAATACATGTACAGAATAAAGTATGACATAACTAAGTATCATGCATTAAGGTATATTTTATAATATTTTTTTAATTTAATTTATTTTAAAGTTTGCATTATTCAATGTCAATTATGAATACAAAATTTAATCATGTGTAGTTCCTAATTATATTTCTTATAACATATATTTTTTACATATGTAAACTCTTACGAGTTTACGAGTCGAGTTTGCTAAGTCTTCACGAGTTTACTTAAACTTTCGAGTTCGACAACCATGCGTGGAGCTCTCTTAGGGTTGCCTTAACTCTAAAATCTGAATGAATGGTGATTACAGGTAAGTTTGACACTTCAATTTTTAGTGGTTAGACTCAAAATAGGTCAAAATATGTTATTTGTCACACTAGGGTCACATTGGGTCGCTCGACCGGTGTTGGGACTACTCGAGCAATCCTTCTTAGTCTAAAAATACTTCGCTTCAGTGTTTGAACCACTCAAGCGGTTTCCCTTTTTTGCACTTTTGACAACTTTGCATTGTGATGGTAAAAGTGTTATAACTTTTGCTATGGAAGTCTGATTGAGATGATCCAAGTCTCCAATTAAAGCTAAGAAGGAGATTTTCAACTTTGTAGTTGAAGATAAGTAAAAATTCTTCCATATTGAAGGTGGAAATCCAGTGACAAAGTTGGTGTGAAACCATTCTAATATTTCTGCATAACCGTTTTTGCTCAATCTTCTCCCTAAGACCCTTGTTCCTAAAAATCAATGAACAAACACCTAAACTATCCTAAGAATGCATGAACATGTCTAATAGTTATGAAATCGTGTTATACCTATAACAAGGTTAAAACATGCTAAGAACTCCTAAAAAATGCAATAGTTAATCATAAGTTTATGTGCAAAATCTAAGCAAAATAACTCTCATTGGAGAATTATCAACAATGGGAAAAATTGGAAACTACAAACTTATACATCTATAAAAGGTTGTAGTCCCTGAATATTAATTCTTTTGAATTTAGGTGCGCTTTTGCATTAAAAAATTAATTTTCTCTATAGTTTAATGTGTATTTGGGGTATAGACAATGAAAGATCTTACATAAGGAAAGATCTTATAAGTGATGTTCTTATAGTTACCATGAAAGAGAGATCTTGCATATCAAAAAGATCTCAGATGGTTATAGAAAAGTACGATACAAATTGAAAGACCTTAAAATAAAGGGAAAGATTTGAATAACCCTTATTACCTTCAATCACTTACTTCAAGTCTTCAACTAAACATCCAATCCAAAATTTGTCATTATATAGGTTAATTAATGAAGAACATTCATCAATACCTATGAAGTAACCGATCGTGTTTGGATTCATTATTTTATTTAACAAAATTATTAGGAAAGAATTGGCTTTAATTCATTTAGCCTAAGCTCTAGCTCATGTATAAAACAGATATAGGCAGATCAAAGTACTACTATAGTAGTTAAGATAACCTCTTTTTATATTGTTTAATGCCTTAGGGCAACATGAATTTGGTAGAGCAAGCCATGGTGTTCCGCACCTAACAAGAGACATAAGATGCAACAGTTTCAAGTATGTCTCCTATGAAGCAAATATAATAATACTATGAATTCAACTATCGGGTGAAACATAAAATCCCAATAAAGATGAATTGGGATTGAAAAAAAGTGAAACTAAACCTGCTTTTTGGAACTAGCACAAGCATGCTCATTACATTCAACTTCTTAACAAAGGTGGAAATAACCAAACGCGGCATTCCCAATATATATTATGGAACTCGCTGGATTTGCTCTTTGCACATAAATATATTTTGTATATTTTTTGATACTAGAAGTATATTTGCATGGTCTTAGATCATATTTAATGTACAGTCCATAAACATTATATACTATTTTTTTTTTTGTTATCCATGAGGTGTTTGTTGCTGACAATGACTAATCCCCTTTTGAGGCTTCGAGATCATTAAAGTGAATATGTCTCTTCCAACAAAGCATTTTCCATACATATTGTCGGGAATCGAACCCATGACCAAATGCATAGGCAACATTTGTTTACTGAAACAAGACAGAAATACTAAGATACAAGGACAAAAGTCCTGTTTGTGTATTGAGATAGGCACAACATAAAAATTGTGCATTTTCTGTACCTCTATTTTGCTGGGACACAGGGACAGGACACAAAGATACAACCTTTCACATTAGGATAATGTGTTTTTTTTATATTTTTCCTATTAAATTAATGCAATAAAGGCATTTTAAGTCATTTAGAGTATATTTTCTGTCTTATCTCTATTAAACCAAACAATATACTAATACAAATAAGTGTATCTTATACACTGTCACCAAACAGAATACAAGACTGATTTGTCCTCTTATTTTTTTATGTCTCTGTCATTATGTCTCTGCATTCCTATCTTGTCTCAATAACTAAACGTAGTCTTAAAGAACTTAGTCAGCTACCAACTGTGTTGGACTTTGTTGGTATAAACATTATACTATAAATCATTGGTTTCTTTTTTCTTAAAAATAAAGTTATGCTAAGGACATTGATTAAGGAAATCAAAATAAGAAGTTTTAAGTTTATAAACCAATTAATGCCATTGAAAACATACAATTTTAAAAGAAAATTTAAACAAAATTACTATTTATGCTCTCTTAACAAGTGCCCTTAGAACACTTGTTAGTAAAATCCTTTTTTTAATATGTCTTTTAAAATAACACAAATAAAATCAATGATTCATAATATTTCTAAACTGTACATTAAATGTGATTCACGATCATTCAAATATAAGATCTTTTTGCACGAACAGAAATTCACTACCTCATTTTTAAACACTCTCACACAATTAAAAATGGATCTCATTAACTTTATTTTAGGTAAAATACAGAAATCAAAGTATTTCTCTCTGAACTACGTAGTTATTATTAAGTGTGTCTGATAAGTACAGGCTCATGGCTGACTTCCATTGATACATAATTTGTTGAATCCCGAAGAGAAATTCTGTACTGTATTTCAGAGTTGAATCATAACTACTCAATTGTAAAATGTACTATTCAATAAAAAGTTGGCTGCGTGCCAAAAACGTTATACAATAATTTATGATAAGCTAACTACTTAGTACAATCGATGTTGTTTTTTCTAGCATTTCTTGATGTATACATATCCTCAACAACAAAATATATTCGTATAATACGAAACTAAATCTACAAGGACGAATTCAGAACCCCAAAACTCTAAAATACACCAATTAAAAACTTAAGAGAATATTTTATGAGAATAGGTGTACTATAGATATGTATCATGAGAACTTAGAAAAATCACAAGTAACAAGATATTTATATTTTGATTATTTTGAATATTAATATAATTGTTGACAAAATACTTTAGTGTCGTCTCTTCCATACATATAGGTGATCTTTCCTATAGCAATAACATTTAGTTGTTGTTGTTATTGAGATATGTACGTCTTAGAGTCTCATATTATTTAGAGATAAAACTTTTATAAATGTAAAACATCTTTGACTGTTTGAGCTAATTTTTTATGTTGAGTTAAGTCATTCAATTATTTAATTGTTAAAAATAGATAGACTATGATATCAAAGGTTCTAGATACAAATTAAATCTTCTGGAAACATATTTGTTCCGAAAAAATGTGCTTTATTCCCTTTCCTTGAACTAATTAAATTATGTGTACATAATTTCATGACTTTTAAAAATGGACAAATTGACCCCTAATTTTATAACTGTATAAATGTTGATCCTTTTATGGCTAAACTATCTTCATCTTCTTGAAGAAAAAGATATAGAAAAAAAAAAAGGAAGAAGATGAACATAATTTGATCATTTAAGAATTAAATCGCATTATTATAAAACGTCAAAGGTCGATGCACACATTTTTAAAAGTCAAAAATTCAAGTACATATAGTGTATATATAACTACGGTTATCGAATTGTAATACGTATTGTGTATCGCCGAGATAAATTATGAATCGTGAATTGAATTGAATCTTAAGATACGGAAGCATAACAAAAATATACTTTATATATGACATATCATAAATAAAATAGCATCTAGACTAAGAATTGACAAAATCAATAACATAAAGTTAAAGAACGACGGTAAACAAATGGTCGTTTGGAGGTAATTTTGGGAAAAAGAAAAAATTAACGGGTTTGGGGTTTTCGGTTGTATCAAGGCTCATACTTATCATATTGTATCATATGATTTATTGTATCGCGAATTGTACGATTTGTTGAGAAATTCACCCATCACTTTGATTTAGTTAGACGGTCGAGTTATATTAAAGCTCATATGTATTATATCACATTGTATCGTATCGTATTATGCAATTCGTGATACGAATCATAGTATTTGATAACCATGTAATTTAAAGGACTAATGTTTTTATTTTTCCGTAGGCTTCATACAGAACCTACGCAAGAGTCTTCTAAGCATTCAGTTATTTAGATTTAACAGACATAAAGAAGATATATAATCGAGTAATTAATCAGCGTATATAGCAAAAGACAAGACAAGGGATGAAGGCCCAATTTCCAGTAACTCCAAAAAGGGTAGACTAAACTAATTTACGTGAGTAGTATTCATAATTCAAGAGACCTCTAATATAAGAACTTCCTTGTACATTGTAAATATGTAAATTTGAACGGTTCACTCTATCTAAATTCCCTACAAGGTTAGATACTTTTGTCTGCCATTAACTAATATTCTGTAAACTACATATGAAAAAGCCTGCCATTATGTATTGTTTTCTTTTTAGCATAGTAAATGATATCTAATTGGCAAGCACTACTCTATAACGGAGATTTATATTAAGGTTGAAGTAAACTGAAATTCCTTAATTGCTTCGTGTAGAATAGGTTGAACTTGATGATGAACGATGATAGTTGAAATAATTTTATAATCGTAATTTTAATCATATATGTATTCAATTAATTTCCTTTGTATAAGATGTTCTTGGAGTTCTTCGGAAGTGATCATATCAGTGCTAGAGATATCTGCCGCCAACATCGACTAATTCCCTTTGAAAAATTAAACCTCTAACTAAATGCTTAAGAAATTCAGTCATTTATCAATTGTGTTGGTAATTATCCTATAGCTATTTGATCATACTTCTCCCGGTCCATTTTATTTGTCACTTTCACCTTTTAGGTACATTAAAAAATTAATGTATTCGAACATAATTGTGTTCAATTACATTAATTTTAAATGTACCTAAAAAATCAAAGTGATAGATAAAATCACCCCCATATAGTTCTATCAATTTAGGCTGCCTTGCTCTTCAATAAGTTGTCACTTGTCAGTTGTTTTTTCTGCTCAAGGATGCTTCAGTCTTATTGAAAAGCTGTATAGTGCAGCCAATACATTATTCGAAGAGCAAGGCGACCTAAATTTGTCTGTTACAGCTATAATGTATCAAATAGGGTGTTCGAGATTGATATATTAAAATGATGTGACCTAAACAGTTTACCCTCATGCTGATAAATCCAAAAAAGTCATTAACTGATTTTACCTTTGTATTGATTACCAATGAATAAAACGAATTGTATAGCCTATTGGAACAACTATACACTATGCAAAAAATCTGTCAAATAAGATCTCCAAAAATTCGTCAACCTCTGATATATCATAAGTTCAATGATGTGTAGTTGCCTCTATAATAATAATTAAAAAAAAAATCTTTCAATTCGTTTAACAATGCTATATAAAATGTTTCACATTCTCAAGCATGTAGAAAATATTAGCCTTCTCAGTGAAGTATAGTATTATTTGGTGCGTAGTGCCAGTTGGTGGTGTCCCACTTTTAAAAATCCAAGGTTAAGAAGGTGGTGACCTTTGATGCAATTACATGTTCTTACATACGAAATATAAACTCTGCCTACTATGACATATATTTTTTTATCATGGTTTAATTGAATTCCAACATAAGATCATCAATGTTGGAATTCGGGAGCTATTAGATTAAAAAACATCTATGATCAGAATTCTATTGAAATTTAGCAAATTAGAACACCATATTTCTTATATATATGTGCAAACCATTTTGGTCGTTTATATGTGCATAGTAATATGGTGTTTCAATCCATAATCAAAATATATAACAACATAAATTGTATTTCTTTGTAAATGATTATTTGGGGGTTAATAGATTGAGACATCACTCACAATAAGATTAACACAATAGCAATAAAATCATAGTTGGATAAGGTGGACATAGATGGATGTTCCATTCCAAATCATAAAGAAGACATTAAACTAAAGTAGAACTACAATAAGGATTTCTTGTAGAAGTTAAAATAGGAGCAGAAAAGATATACAAATCACTGCAAGGCTAACTCTTAAACTAATATAGTAAACTGATATAAATAACTGCAAGATTATGAAGAAACAAGTTCTATATCACTTTGTTGCAATTTACACAATATTCAAACTAGGAAAAAACCTTGAGAATGGGTTTGCACGTCTCAGACAATTGTGTCTCATTAATCCATGAACGATGATTTTAGAGGATTTATTTTCCTGTTAGAATCAATATGAATTAGTTGACAAAAAGTCTCTGTCGTGAAGTTGGGATCTGGCCATGTCCATCTCAACATCCATGACATTTTCTAAAATGATTAACAGATACCCATCTATGAACAAAGTTGTTAAATTAGTGATGTGTAAGCCATTTACTGTTGCAACTTATGTCCACTGAATGTCATTACTTTGAATACTCAACTATCAAACCTCAACAACATAAATCCAACCAGTACTGTGACTTAATGACATGTATCCAACATGATCATGATATGAAATGAGTTTGTGATAACTAGATTAATTCTAAAGTGATGGGGATATTAATGGTTGACCAAATCCGGCCCGTTGTTCATGTAGAAAGAAATAATCTCTACAGGAGTCCTGCAATAGGTGCAACCCCATTGATGACTAAATTTTGAAGGAACCCTCTCTTAAGGGGAAGAAAGGCAAGTGCAGAGGCCCGTAAACTCCATCGATGGTGTTGATTTTTGTTACCTAGTCATTCTCTCCATCATCCCGATCACTGCCAAGATGTAGCAAAACCCTTCTACCTTCATGAGAATTGTGACTGAAATTCTTCTTGATGAAATTATATAGAGAATATAAGAACCTCTTCCATTCCTTTGAAACAACTTGAGCCCTCTTACTGGTTTTGAAATCAACTCGGGCATAGCATTTCAGCTGGAAAATCCCTCATCTTATTATTAATATGTGAATCAGTACACTTATGTATGAAGCAACTCAAAGGAAAGGAATTTTTCCAGCAATTCATATAATACTACGTCTATGATGACTGTTCTTTGTGACCTTGAATTATAGAATTATAGAATTAAGAAGGAGACTGTATAAATAGTATATGTAGAGTCACCATGGGTGACTACAAATCTTAGTGATAGTAATAATTCATACTTTCAAATCAGTTTGGATTTCGATTTTAGATACAATCTACAAAAGATTTTGGAGCCTTTTGTGACAATTCAGCTCAGTAACAAATTTATTCAAAGTACACACAAGATATTATTATAGTGATGCTGTTTCTACCTATATTTCCTATACTGCAAAGTCTCGTGATATCATCATCCAACTTTGAACTCTACATAACCTCGAACAATTGCTTTCTGATCAGTATAATCGACTCTGGAAATTGCGCATATGTAAAGGGTTTTTCACTTTTTGGTTGCTTATCAAATCAAACAAACCAACATTTTCAGTTTTTTCCTACTCATTTCAACTTCTAATATTTCGAGGTATGGGGTGGTTCTTAACTGGGTCTAAGAACCTACTTTGCTCAAACAGATAGGTGAGTAGATGATTGTTTAAACCTATTTCTTTCATTCCCAATAAAAGGTTAGTCTTGTCTAATTGCACCAAATCTTGCAAGTTTGCCCTGTAAGCAATGGTCAAATCAAGAACCTCTGCTCAACTACACGAACTTTGTAAAAGCCATTCCTATATGTATTATTTATTCCTCTCCATAGACCATTTAAAAACATTTGTTTAATGCATCTTTGTAACAACCCATAATTTTCTAGGTTAAAAAAAGGGAAGGGGCGAGTGTTGCAGCGCTTAAGGCACGCTACAACAGCACAGAAGTGAAGTCCCACATCGGAAAGTGTGTTTACAATGGGGTCTTGAGCTCTCCTTATAAATAAAAGTCTCCCATGAGTACTTTTACTGGCTAATTCACTCAGAGGACTCTGAAGATTGTGCTTTGAGCACAAACTTTCTCTCAACTCTAGTAATATTTTCTTTCTCTCTTTTCTTTTTCTATCCTTGGGGAAGTAGTGCCTCCACTTACGGTGTCAAGAGCACCAACGTCTGTGCTCCTTAGTCGTTAGTCATTTTTAGGTGAGTAACTTTCTTCATGGTCTATTTTTAGAACATGTATTTATTTTAAGAAATATTTTACTATGCATGTTTTTATGAAATCCTAGGAGGTCAAACTTATTATTTTATTTTAATGTTTATGAAATTAGCTATTTAATGAAGTCATTTATGAAAATATTTATGAAGTTGTTTTAGAAACTCATGAAATTTATTTTAGAACTACATGGGACCATAAACCTTTATTGTATTAAATATGTCATGTTGCATGTGTTTGATTGTCTATGAACAAGTTAAGTTATGCTATTAGTTAATGTGTATGTTATATTGTTCATGTTATATTATTTAAATTGTTTTCATGGGAGTAGATATAGGATAGAATTATACGTCAACGATAACCCACGTTGACCCTAGTATACCTTGTATGATTGTAACGTAGAATAGGATTCATGTAAAATTAAGACAAGATCGTTAAGCCTGGACATAGGCATCATACCGTGAAGCCCGGACATAGGCATCTTGTGAGGCCCAATGTCATGTATCTATGAATGCCTCTGTGTTGTAGGTTTTGATGTGACAAAAGGTGCAAGTTTTGAAGTCAAAGATTCAATGAAGATATAGATTTAGGACTTAAGAAATTTGTTGTTAAAGGTTAAGTGTGTGTTATGTCTCTAAAGGCTCTTAAGGTAATCCTTTGATTGTAGGAAATAAAAATGGTTAAGATCAATAATAAGAATCAAAAGGATAAGAAAAAGAATGATTTTAGCTAAGATTAGCATAGTTCATTCGAATGACCATTTTTCAGAATTCATTCAAATGGCTTATGAACAAGTCACTAGAATGACTCATTCTTAAAAGGCATTCGATTGAGTCATTTGATTGCCAAAGTTTTCGAGCTCTCTATGACTTATGCCTAATGACTAATGACCCTTGTAAGTCATTCGAATGACTTTGACACAACAATCATATAATGACTATATAGCATAAGTCATTCGAATGACCATTGCAAGTCATTCGAATGACTCTGTCACAAAATTCAGCAACGGCTAGTTCTGCACAACCAGAATTCAGAGCATTAAATGTGCAATGTCTAGAATCACTTAGACCTCAATAAATACTCACCTAAATCAGTGATTCAAGGTAGAACATTTACTCATAAACTTTCATCTTCCTGTCTATCATAAAAGCATTTATTTGAGCCTTCTTAAAGAGCAAAAAGACAGATACGACTCATACACCTATAGAACTTCAATTTGTATTATTCACTCTTTGAGAGATTTTCTGATTCTACACAAAAAATTCTATACATTTGTAAGGAGGGAAATGTATCCCTCTAATTGATTAGGGTGTGGTATCCCTAAGGTGGATTACTTGAGAATCAAGCACAAGGTGTGGAGAGTGTTCTTGGTTGTAAAGGATTGTCAAACAACTAAGTTATAGAAGCTTGAAGATAGTGGAGAAAAACTTGAGCAAATCGCTTGGGGACTGAACATAAATCACAAGGGTGATTGAAACAGGATAAATTGAGTGTGCAATCTCTTTATCCCTCAACTCTTTATTTTCATATTGCTTGTGTGATATTAATAGGTTGCTTTACCGTTGGATTTAAAACATTTGTTAAGAAAGTCTAGCATATATTCTTTCCAATATCTAATTGATAAAACATTTGCGAAAAAGTTTGCATACCCAATTCACCCCCATCTTGTGTATTTGAAGCCACTTGGTAACAATATCATGTATCATGTAGATTAGGGAAAGACTGCAAAGCCCAAAAATTTCAGGAACAGTTAAATCGTAATGCTCGAATTCGTCTATCTAGAGAACTCCCAACATATTTATATTCTCAAATGCTTTTACGTACTATGTATTATAATTACATGATGTTTTCATGGTTGATATTATATTATATATTGTATCTGCATGTCATGTCTACGAACTGTCACATGTCGCTGTGGGGCCTGTCATTCACTGAGCGATGACTAACCCCTCATCAACCAATTTCATATGCATTGACGAAGATTCCCCTCTTGTTCAATAAATTCCAGCAGACTAAATCCTTGGTCAGCTTCACATTGCCATGGAGTTATCTTTGGTTATTTATTCCAACAGACTAAATCCTTGGTATTGACCTATGGGCCTAGGTACCTCTATAGCATTAACCTTACTTTAGCTTTACACGGGATGACCAAAAAGAGGATTCCAAGTGAGCTTAGAAGGAGCTTTTTCTAGAAAAGATAACAAAATAAACATGAAAGTATTTAATTAGTAGGTAAATGTTTCAAACACTGAAATTGTGTAAAAAAAATTGAGAGATTGTGAATCCAACAAATCTACATGAAAGATTAAAGGACTAATCTACTTCTACACTATTATTGTATCAAAAATTGCTAAGATGATAAACTTATTACTTCATAAATTGCTAATTCATATGCCATGTGATTCAATATGAAATTTGACTTGGTTCAAAATATTCTTTATTCTCATTCTACAGTAAGCAAAATTTTAAGTAATGTAGAGTATAATTGAATCACAATTTGCATGCTGATTTTTTATTTATTAAGCCTTTTATATTGCATCGGAAATTGCTAGTTGCTAGTTGTGCGATAAAAAGAATGAATTAAAATCAATACATTAGGATAACAAATAATCAACTTGTACATGAAGATTTAAATGTACTTAAATATTGATAGTAATAACTTGCAAAACTGAATTCTCTCCCTATACAAAGAATTGTGAGGTTGAAGTCTCAAGCCTTGTATTTTAAGAAAAAGACACTGGTTGGGAAGCAACCTGTAGATTGCAGTGTAAACCACCAAAAAAAAGGTAGATTCGAGCTTGACAGCAACCAAAGGGGATATTATCCTTAGTGCTAGTGTTATATGTAGATAGTATATTAGCTTTAGTGTTTAAATTTTTCATTTGCAATTTAAAATGGGAGCCAAACACTGTTTGTGGTTGGTGATGGCAGTATTTATTTTTGGTCACCAATGACATTTTGGTTAGACCAACCAAGAATTATGCAAGTACTTCCCGTACTTTGTTTTGATTAAAAAATATCCTTGTGAATCACATTTTTATGTTCAGTTTTTGTAATTGATTATTATATTATTATATTAAGAACCATTTTGGCGGAATGTTATATTGTGTTTCAAACATTTTCCAAGAAAATCTTTTAAAAATTTCTCAATTGATTGATTGATCGGCTGCTACTTTTTGTTTAATGAGTATGTCAATAAACAATGTCAATGATAATTAGTACATCACATGTATTGATATGAGTCTTCAATTTTGGTTTGTGCAAAAGTAATAATAATATAATAATAATAATATTAAAATCACGAAACTGTCACATTTACTTATAGGGTGCATTTGGGCGAGGAAAAAATGGACGAGAAGCCAACATGAGTACAATGAAGGGGGATATTTCGTGGGAGACCATCCATCTATTATGATATATAAATGGTTGAAAAATGAAGTATTCGATTGTGTTTCACTATTGATTTGATCGTTTATTAAATTATTATTATTATTCTTATTATTTATTGTTATTATTATTATTAGAAATTGATTGTGATTTTGCCGCCTAAAGTGGCATAGCATTTCAAAAAACTCCTTCACATGAAGATACAGAATTCGTTCCCACAGAGAGAGAGAGAGAGAGAGAGAGCGCAGCATGGATGCCACCACCAAAGCCGGGTCCTCGCTCGATTCCTTGGTGTCCTCCTTCAACGCTCGCATAACCCACCTCCAGGAGCTCGTCATTGCCAGAAACAGTTCAATTTCTTATCCCTCTCTTTTTTATTTCCTTTCTAGAAGATTCCACGCACGAATCTGCCCGTGTTTATCTTCTTTCTGCTTCTTCTTTTTGCAGTGTTTCCGGCGAGCAGCATCGCAGATCTGTCGGCGGTGGACGCGGCGGTGAGCGCCATGGAGATTCAGGTGCAGGCCATCAAGGACCGTCTCCGCGAAGAGACACAAGCCATCCCTAAAACCAAGGCAATTTTTCACACTCTTTCACTCTCTCTCATGTGTAAACTTCACATTCCTGTGTTAAAGTGGTTGATTAGGTTAGATTAGATTCCTTTGTAATTTCTTACATTTTGAACCTACCTGATCAACGGCGAGGATCTGCGATTCTCTACGTTGAAAAGGTACCTTATTAACGGCGATGGTTTGCGTATGACTGAGTATTGTTGGCTTTACACAGGAGAGTATTTCTCCTCTCTTACTCTGCGTGAGTTTTTGTGTTCAACAAATTGTTTAGTGTTTCGGGCTTCGTATTCTGCTTTCACTGAATTTGTGGAAAATTATTGATTCGCTTTAGGCAATTATTTTTTCAATGGAGAGTGGTAACTCTTGCAGTTTTGCAACAAATATGTTAATTTTAATCCAGTGAGTTCTATGATTATGTGTGGTGTTTTGATTAGTGTAGTGTAGTAAGAATTTCTAGCTGATGTTGCTAAAAAGATACTAGTTTTTAATTACACTCAAAGCTAGAATTGTAATGTATTTTTGTAGTAGCGTATTTCTTATTTAAAACAACTTATAATCAAAAGTTTGCTAACAGTGCTTTTGAAAGGATAACTGATCGTTTCTCCTGAAAAAGGACAAATTCAGGCATGTTACTGAAAATAATCCTGTTGCTTGGGAAAGAAAAAAGTCAACATAATTTTTGGATTTTGATGTTTGTCCCTGTAATTTCTCAATTGTCTTTGTATTATTTGGAAGATGAGGGGAAAAGATGGATGATTGGTTTGAAGAAATTGTTTATTTTTGATTGAATGACAATTGAATTTGGAGGTTTTTTTTTTTGCCTAATTGTAGAAATTGATCAATGCATCGTTGAGGCAGCAAAAGAAACTGCAGAGTATGTCTCTTTACGTTCCCTCCCAATTGGCTGATAGAGTGACAACTTCAAATTCTGCGACTAGTAGATGGTAATTACACTTTTTCTTTTACTGGTATTAGGTGCTTTGGTTTATTGCGATTTCAGAGGTATAATCTCACGTTGAAGCTGACAGTCTTGTTGTTACTCAGTTTGTTTCCTGAATTTTCTGGACAAGACCCTCGATTTGAGACTTTGAAAGTTGATGAGGAGCCTGCACCATTGCCTAAGGTAGGCAAAATCTGTGTTAGTACAAACTTTATTTTCTTCACACCTAACATGGTACATATCCCTCCAGTTCCATGACTCAAAGCCTGCAAGTTTACTTACAGAGCTAAAGATCGCTGCTATTTTCTAAGTTACACTAATACTTTCTTGTTTAAACAATTGTATTGGGCTCAGCCTATGTTTTACCTTGCTTCAATCCTTGCAAAGCTTGCCATGCATTAATTTTTGAATTCATATTTGAATCATCACAAGCTTGACAGTTTAGCTCTATTCTATTGCTTTGCATTTCATGTATTTATCTCTGTTTTTTCTTCTTCGCCATTCTTTTTATCTGTTTTCCACTTGAGAATTTCTATGACGGTGATCTGGTCTATACATCATTTTCTTTTCTTTCACTTGCTATATTGCCAAATACTCAAAATGTGGTCTCACATTTTCTTTTATTTCATCATTTTTAGGAGAAAAAAGGTCGTGGGTCACCACCAATGTGGCATGTTACTGCAAGTGAACTGGATTCCTTGTCATCGTAAGTAATTATGCATACTTTCATTAGATAATTTTCTGTAAATTGTTAGTCTGAATTCATCTAGACCATACATATATAAATCATAAATGTGCCATAAAACATGGGCGATGATGCAAAGAGGGATTGTCAATGCAACATCCTTAAATTACTTTTCAAAAGATAAAATAAGAACTGTGCAGCCATTGTTATAATGCGTTTGTAGCTTTGGATCCTTTCATTTTTCCAGTGCTTTTGGCTCTTAAAATTTAAAATATGTTGGGGCAATCTGAAGGTGTTGCAGGCGGGTGTATGATTTGAAATGTTTCAAGAAATGTTAACTTGATCGTTGACAAGAAATGGGTTTAGTCACTGTACTATTAACTGTCTACGCATGGAACTTCCTATATATAACTTTCTTAGTATTTCCCTTCCCTTTAAATGATTTGAACGCTTCGGTACTGAATTCACATCTATCCAGGTTTTGTTACTAAATTGCCTTACACTAGGTTTGATATTACAGATACATGAGAGGTAGGCTTACTCTAGAGAAGGTGAATGCAGCAATCAATGATATGGCATCTTATGCTGAAGCAAATGCTCAATTGATCACTGCCCCCAAAAAGAAGGTTAATGATCAATTTTCTTCTAAGTTGCCAATTACATTCGTTACACTTGTTGCAGTTTGCCCTTGTCGTGACAAGTTGTTTTATTTGTTCATGTAGTTGGCAGAAAATCTTTGGGAGAAAGCCCTGGTGAGTTAAACATCAATTTTCATTTAACAACTATATCTCTAGGAATCGTGGTGTTTCTTGATTCATGCCAGAAGAAAAGGTTCTTAGGTGTCTTGCAAAATGCAGGAAATAAGAGATGTTGCCAGCATGGATGGGATTAAGGGCAAACACTTCTTTCTTGAAGTTGACATTAAAGGACCAGCACTGAAACTTGACAACACTGGAAAGGCAATATTAACAGTGAGTATTCTTGCCTTTCCATTTTGGTGAAGTCTAACTTGCTCTTGAATTGAATTACTCGTTAACTTTTTAGAAGTTTTAAACTGGATTATCACTAGTAACTAAACTGATGTAATTTTACTGGATGGCCAAATACATTACATTTCCATGTTTACCTCTTCCCACTTAACATACATGGTTGAAGGAAAATCCATCGTGACATCTAGCCAAGACTTTACAGTAAAGATAAAACAGAAAAATACGTAATTATAATATATTTGTTTTACATGCAGTTTTTTGTACTTCAAAAGTCTCTTGTTGCTTAAGATTATTAGTTCTGACTTGGCACTCATGATTATCATTTACCAGTTATTTGTACGGATAGATATTTTGCTCCACGTCTTCCCTCATTATATGATAGCTCACTTGAGGTTTTTCATTGCTTCATCAAATACTACTGCCGAAGATAGTATATTTATGTAACGAGAAACTGAATGAATTAAATGATAGTTCTTATCGAATGAATTGGTGTAAAAGACCTTATATACATGAGTTAGAGAAGTTAGTTAGAAGGTAATTTAACCCATAACTGAATTCTAACTACTTATACAAAGTAACAAAACTTCATCTTTAGAGCAAAAGGGTACTCAACCCCAAAAGTTAACTCATGGGGGAGGGTTTCTCAAGTTCTTATAAAGGCTAAGCAACGTGGAACCTAATATTATGCCTTGACTTGTTGATCTTCATATTGCCTTTATATGCATGATGTCACACCCCTAAACTCTAGTCTACCAACCCCACTCTTGATATTATTTTCTCAACACCTGTTGCCCAAAGTAACAATTCAAATGGCTACCTACAATGTCACTTGATGGTTTTATGTGACTTAGAGAAGGGGGATTGAATGTAAGCAGGAGTTTTTGAAAACTTTCTCTTGAAATGTTATCTCCTTAAATTTCAGGAGATATTTTCTTATATTCGGAGAGACAAGTTTAAAAAAAAAAGAATCTTTAAAACAGAATTTTGATTGAAAGAATAAAAGATATAAATAATGAAAGAAAGGGAGATCACACAAGGGATTTATACTGGTTCGATTCCTAAGAGTTAGGAATCTACGTCCAGTTCTTTAAGTACCTATTTCAATATTCCTTCACAAGATTTCCAAATTACAAACACTAATTCAACAGAACAAAACTCTCGAATGGTGATAGATTAAAAAGAAAAAACTCTCAAGAACAAATAACAAACAAGTGGCTCTTCCAGAAATTCTCTCTATGCTCAGCCTTTTTCATTCTCTAAGTCTCTCAAGCATTAGAGCTTATCTCACAAAGAAAACAAGGTTTGAACAAGGAGATTATATAGAGATTTTCAGATTGAACCTTGAGAGGAGAAAAAAGAATAGAATAATGGCTTCAGGTTGCAAGTATAATAGCAGGCATTTTGGTTCTTCTCTTTTTTCTACCTGGATAGGTCACATCATTTCCCTTTTTATAATCAGAAAATTTTGACCGTTTGTCATTTGAAATTTAGAACATTTGCAGGTGTAGGTGAGTTGTCTTCCGTCCATTGGTTCGTACACGTCCTTTTGTACCAGGAAAAATCCTTTTATCCGTTGTGTAAAATTCTCTTTTGTACCTTTTTCCTTTTCTTTTCTGATGCCTTACTGTTTGCGCAGCCTTATCACGTTTCTCAAATTCTGACGCCATTACTGAAACACGTTTCCATATTTCAAAATTAATTTTCCTTTTTTCCTTTTGAAATATTCAACTTGATAGCTCTTTAATAATTCTGCAGCACGACTTCTATGCATTGCCTTTTCAATGTTTTATTTCTTTCTTGTCTTTTCGGTCTGATGCTGCCAGTCTCCTTCTCTCTCTCTTTCTTTTTGTTATTTGCTTCCTTTGGGAAAAAGTTCTTCAGCTTTTCCTTCATTTCAAAAAGTAATTCCCCGTCCTTTCTTTTTGAAATATTTTTCAGTACTATGAACAAATTTCTTCTTTCTCTATTTCCGTAAATTTGGCTGATGCACTTGTCCGTGTCAGTGCATTGGAAGCATGCATTTCCGAGCATATATAATTTCCTTTGCAGCACGTTTTTCTCTATTCAAGAATTCTATTTTCTTTATTGCTTTTCAACAAATCCTGTACTTTGCTGCTGCGCCACATCACATCCCCTTTTTATTATTTTCATCCTTTGGGAAAACGTTTCACGATGATTCCTTTTCATTTGCGTCAGACACATAAATATATATTTATAAGTTTCTTTTTTCCTTCAAACGGCTCTGACGCAGCCATACATCTTCCTTCTCTCTTTCCATTTTCCATTTGCTTCGCCCTTTTGCTTCAGAAATTTGCTGATTTTTTCCTTTGGTTTTCATTGGTCAGAAAATTAATGCTTCCCATATTTTATTTCTTACTTTTCCCAAAAGGATGAATTGGGCCGTGAAATTCTTGGGCTGAATGTTCCGTTTTTTTGTTCCCATTTGTTTAATTCTTTAAGAACAAAATTGGGCCAAGAATTTATCCTGAAACACTTGCACACACATGAGAAAGTTCATACAATGTTTGTCATCATTAAATTAAATATTACAAATTGACTCAACAATCTCCCCATTGATGACAATCAATAATCAAAGTGTGAACTAAAGAGTTTAGATATACCTTCAAGAGCTCCCCCTTATTAATATTTGCTCCCCCTCAATTAAGGCTTCTTGCATGTATCCTTAACCTTGTATGCCTTTTATCTCAATGATTTTGAGAGAGGTGCATGTTTAAGGATTTATTTCTTTTATTTCTAAGGAATCTCTTGATTTCTTGACTAAGAAATACAAGAGGCTTAGATGTCATTTTAATTATTTGGGATTTAGCCCTTTCTTGATTTCTCTCATTTTTATTAAAAAGAAATATTTCAAGGTGGGCCTCACCCACATGCAAAACATACAATATTCATGCAATGAGAAACTCCAAGTCCATTCATTTTCAATATCACACTTAACACATAATGACCTGGAGAGTCTCCAATTCAATCATACAACAGTGATCATACAGGGTATGTGTTTAGGATGTGTAATTTATGTGATGTGTGTGTGTGGATTTAGGAATGTGTTAGGAGATAACTCAGAGAGATTTTAGGAGACAAGTTACAGAATTTCAGGAGACAAGTTACAGAGTTTCATTAGACAGACAGGAGACAAGTTAGAGTTTAACCCCACATTTACCGTTTGGATTGTTGAAGCTCCTTGTTCATTCCTCATTTGGTTTCTCCCCCTTTTGTCATCAAGGGATTTTGCAACCTGTGTGTAATAAGAAACAGAATATATGCCAGAAAAGTTTTGTTTGATAAAGTAGTTAGTTCCAAAACAGTTATAGATTTTTAGGTTTTTACATAAAAAAATATCCAGGCAAGGCTCAATGGCCTTGGCAAAAACAACGAAAATAAAAAAAATAAAAAATTTTCTATGTCATGCAAGAAAATATTAAAGCATATCTAAAAGTCTTCGGAATCATCGGTGGCGAGAGTGGTTTCGATCTGGGTGAGCAAACATTTGGTCCTAGCCTTGTTGTTTTTGATCTCCTTTGTGGCTTGCTTGCTCTCCTATGCTCGGCGTTGGGTCATCAAGGAGATTGTGTCTTGGAGACACATGACCTCTTTGAGGATCTGTAGCATGAAATGTTTGATTGAATGACCCTTGGAAGTCTTGAATTTTTTCTTCATTTTGAGGGATGAAGCAGATGAGTCGGTTGAGATCTCAATAGGCTCTGATGGCTGTGCCTTGCTCTTCCCTCTACCGTGCATGTGTTTTACCTTGTCTTCACATTGTTCCCCATCCAGTGGGATGTCACAAAATTCAAATATTAAGGTTAGCAACATGGCATAGGGTAGAGTTTGTTGTTGAGATAAACAGGCTAGGATGTACTGAATGAATATGTAGGGAAAACTGATTGGAATTTTGTGGAGCAAGCAGTACAACACCACTGCATCCATCATGGTAACTTTGTCAAAACTTCCTTGTCTAGGAAGTATGGCATGTGTAATTATTCTATGGAGCTGTTTGTTTGATGGGTTGAGGGCTTGGGAAGAGAATTTCATCCCAGAGAGTTTTGATCTATGCTCAGCCAGAGATGATATCACCTCATGGTAGGTGAAAGGTAAGTCGGTGTTCCATTTTCGACTAAGAAAAATCTCAGTACTTTGGTAAGAGACATGAAAAAGTTGAGAGAGGATAAGGGGAGAGATGGTGATTTGGACACTGCACACATAGATGGTTTTCCAACAGTTTTGGAGATTTGCAAAGAATAATTGAACAAGTCGGGGGTATATAGGCTTGTGTATGTGGAATAAGTTCTCCCAACCTTGGAAGCAAAACAAGTGGGAGAAGTCAAGGTTTTTGTCAGAGAACTTCTCTGAGCACACAAGATAAAGAGTGGTGATGGTTCTTTTTGAGAAGTTTTTTAGAAAGGTCTCTTCCGTGCATTGGCAAAATAGTATGAAGCGTGAGGAAAGGAGTCGAGGGAAGGAGGTGAGTCGGGGAGAAGAGGTGACTCCAACACCATCCCCATCTCCTAGTCCACCCATGTCTCCTCATCCACCTACACAACTTTCACCACCACCATCTGAAAAAGCTCCTGCTACTGGTGCCTGTTTCTCTACACCATCCGCATCCCGAAGAACTCCAAGCCAAAAAGATAGTTCTCACAAGCCCAGCTATAAGCCACTAAGCTCATTGTCTGAAGATGCTCCATCATGCTTTCCTACACCTCCTCGATGTCCGGGGAAGGAACCTGCCACAGAAACTATCAGTAACACTTTCTTCCCTCGACTCATTTCCTCAAGCCTCATACTATTTTGCCAATGCACGTGCTGAAGAGGCCTTTCTAAAAAAATTCTCAAAAAGAACCATCACCACTCCCTATCTTGTGTGCTCAGAGAAGTTCTCTGCCAAAAACCTTGACTTCTCCCACCTATTTTGCTCCCAAGGTTGGGAGAACTTATTCCACATACACAAGCCTATATACCCCCGACTTGTTCAACTATTCTTTACAAATCTCCAAAACTGTAGGGAAACCACCTATGTGTGCAGTGTCCAAATCACTATCTCTCCCCTTCTCCTCTCTCAACTTTTTCATGTTCCTTACCAAAGTACTGGGATTTTTCTCAGTCAAAATTGGAACACCAACTTACCTTTCACCTACCATGAGATGATATCATCTCTGGCTGAGCATAGATCAAAACTCTATGGGACGAAATTCTCTTCCCAAGCCCTCAACCCATAAAAAAAACAGTTCCATAAAATAATTACAAATGTCATACTTCCTAGACAAGGAAGTTTTGACAAAGTTACCATGATTGTTACATACCTTGAAACCAAAACTACCAAGAAAGGAAAGGGCATAATTCCTTTCCCTCTCCATTATTCCAGAAGAGGGAAGTTTCGGTCAGCTACTACTTAATTAACTTAGGATTTGAATTATTATTATTATTTATTAGGCTTTGAATTATTGTTATCAAGTAATTTGAATTAGGGAATAAGTTAGAAGAGGATCTAGTAGTTAGGATAGAGAGAATACTGTTAGTTGAGAAGAATTAGGAATTTATCCAACCCATGATTCTCTCTCACAAGTGGCTATAAGTGAGACTTTAGGAGAAGGGTTTAGGTATTCAGGAATTTAGGCTAGAACTAGGAGGACCAAGGGATCCTAATCTCCCAGGACTATTTCTATTATCACTATCATCAATTATTCAATTCAGTTATTATCTATTGTGTTCTGTTCGGTTAATCCTCCTCTGGGATTGCTGAATTGTGAATTAATTCCCTTAAGTATTACCTTAACCAGAACCGCAGATACCAGTTCTTACAGATGGATGCAGTGGTGTTGTACTGCTTGCTCCACAAAATTCCAATCAGTTTTCCTTACATATTCATTCAGTACATCCTAGCCTGTTTATCTCCGCAACAAACTCTACCCTATGCCATGTTGCTCACCTTAATATTTGAATTTTGTGACATCCCACTGGATGGGGAACAATGTGAGACAAGGTAAAACACATGCACGGTTGAGGGAAGAGCAAGGCGCAACCATCAGAGCCTATTGGGATCTCAACCGACTCATCTGCTTCATCCCTCAAAAAGAAAAAAAAAATTCAAGACTTCCAAAAGCCATTCGATTAAACATTTCATGCTACAGATCCTCAAAGAGGTCATGTGTCTCCAAGACACAATCTCCTTGATGACCCAATGCCAAGCAGAGGAGCACAAGCAAGCCACAAGGGAGATAAAAAAACAACAAGGTAGGACCAAATGTTTGCTCACCCAGATCGAAACCACTTTCGCCACCGATGATTTCGAAGACTTTTAGATCTGCTTTAATATTTTCTTGCATGACTTGGACAATTTTTTATTTTCGTTATTTTTGCCAAGGCCATTGAGCCTTGCCTGTATATTTTTTTTATGTAAAAATCTATAACTGCTTTGGAACTAACTACTTTATCAAACAAAACTTTTCTGGCATATATTCTATTTCTTATTATACACAGGTTGCAAAGCCTCTTGTATTTCTTAGGCAAGAGATTCCTTGGAAATACAAGAAATAAATCCTTAAATATGTACCTCTCTCAAAATCATTGAGATAAAAGGCATACAAGGTTAAGGATACATGCGAGAAGCCTTAATTGAGGGGGAGCAAATATTAAAGGGGAGCTCTTGAAGGTATATCTAAACTCCTTAGTTCATACTTTGATTATCTTATATATGTTTGTCATTAAGGGGGAGATTGTTAATTTAATGATGACAAACATTGTATGAACTTTCTCATGTGTGTGAAAGTGTTTCAAGATAAATTCTTGGCTTAATTCTGTTCTTAAAGAATTGGGAACAAAAAAACGGAACATACAGCCCAAGAATTTCACGGCCCAATTCATCCTTTTGGGAAAAGTAAGAAATAAAATATGGGAAGCATTAATTTTCTGACCAATGAAAACAAAAGGAAAAAATTAGCAAAATTTCTGAATCAAATGGAAAGAGAGAGAAGGAAGATGTATGGCTGCGTCATAGCCTTTTGAAGGAAAAAAGAAATTTGTAAATATATATTATGCGTCTGACGCAAATGAAAAGGAATCAGCGGTGAACGTTTTCCCCAAGGATGAAAATAATAAAAAGGGGATGTGATGTGGCACAACAGCAAAGTAAATTATATATGCTGGGAAATGTATGCTTCCAATGCACAGACAAGTGCATCAGCCAAATTTACGGAAATAGAGAAAGAAAAGCTGGATGTAGATTCCTAACTTTTAGGAATCGAACCATTAAAAATCCCTTGTGTGATCTTTCTTTCATTATTTATAGCTTCTATTCTTTCAATCAAATTCTGTTTTAAAGATTCCTTTTTTTTAAACTTGTCTCCTCGAATATAATGAGATATCTCTTGAAATTTAAGAAGATGACCTTTCAAGAGAGTTTTCAAAAACTCCTGCTTAGATTCAACTCCCCATTCTCTAAGCCACATAAAACCATCATAACCATCCAATATACCCTTTCTCAGCCACCATTGTGTACGTGTATCTTATATCCCAGTGTCAAATGTGGAGGCAATTTCAAATACACGGTCAGTGTCCTATTTCTCGAATTGCTCAATTCACCACTGCTTAGTCCTATTCGGCACGTATATAGCCTAGATAGCCTTCATAAAACACATGAACAATCCTCTTCCCTTGAACTAAGTTTTAAGCTGAACTTAGGCTCACTTTATTCTCCTATCCTCATGATTTTTGTTAGGTACCAGAGTTCTGGACCAATATAACGCACTAAAATTAGGGAGAGACCAATCACTCTCTCTCACATATGAAGAAAATAAAGACAGGAGAGGCATGATATTTTTCTCTATAACACTCAATCTTTCTCGCTCTTACTCTCATTAAGCTAGCTCTTGATGCATCTCGTGTGCATCTATCACACTCTTGCTCTTGGTGAACATTTTTGGCACACAACGTAATTGAATGACACCACCATCTATTAGTTGTATGGCGGTTTGCATATGCTTAACCATGAAGCAAACAATAACAATCTACACCTTGCATGGTACGTGGCTGCAAGTTGTCAATTTTATAAATCTAGTTATTTTCTTTGACTTGCTTTGACCATACATGCTCTCAACTTCCATGTTAACTAAGACAATGTTCAATTTGATTTTTGGCTTCATAAAGATCAAAGAACATATGGCTTATTCAAGCTAAGCCACTACCGCTAGATGAAACTTGTGGTCAAGACTATCTTAAACTTGATTTCTTCATGCAAGTTGGCAAGAACATAGCCAACACTTAGTCATCCTTTTAAGAAAGCAATAATTTTTTACTTTTCAAAGCAAAAATAACCTTGTTTTCTTCACAATCTCCCACTCAGTTATTTTTGACAAACTTCTCAAATCATCTCATTTTTATCATTACTCCACTACTTCGCAAACAAAATGATATTGATCACCTATGTGCTTTGTCCTACAAGATTTATTCATCATTAAAAGTACTCACAACACATCCTTGAGAGATTGTTGCTTCTTAAGCCTTCTATGTACTCTTCTTGTTATATCAAAAATGCTTTTTGCAAGTGCCATTTCTTGCCACAGTTCTACCTTTCTCAACTCTCAATTTTAAGTTGCGTGATACTATTCTGTAACTCTAGTACCAACTAGTGGTGTGAAGGGCTCAAGTACTCGCTATTTTATAGCCAACTTATTTCCATATTAAGTTTTCATGGCTATAGTACCTATAACGAATCAATGAGACAAACTATTGGACCACCCACCCTCAAACAAGTCTGTGAGACTTAACCCTGCTTTTGGTTTGTCAGCTCCTGCGAGGCTTACCCATATACGTGCAAGATTCATCAAATTTGGCCATTTAGGCTGGTTGTGGCACCGTTTGGATTGTAAATTAATTATCGTGTTTGAAACTAAATATATAAGATGATACTGGAATTAAATTAAAAAATTAAATACTATGTTTGAAATTCATTAAAATATGAATTAATTTGATAAAGATGGTAGAGTTTAGTTAGTAGAATAGAAATAAAATAATCTTTTATATTAAAATAAAATCAATTCTAACAAATCCTTCATAAAATGATAAGATTTTTAATATAAATAAATTAAATTTTCATAAATTTAAGATTTTTAGTATAAACAATTCTTTTTTCTTAACATACTATGAAAATTTGTTACAAATCAAATCAGGTCTGAATTCCAAATACACATTTACCGATCATTCCATATGAAATCCTTGTTAATTGTTATAACTCGGAGGCATTTATATAACTGAAGGTAAAGTACCTTGTGGAGCCTGTAGCATGTATGGGTTTTGCAGGTTAATTGTCATTTCATTTGAGTGTACTACTATTTGTCTTTGGTGTTCTACAGGTTCTTCGTCATCTTGGCCGCATCAATGAGACTCGTGTTGGACATCATCGCGTCATTATTCTACAAAAGCCTCACTAAAATAATTTCATGTACATGTATACGTAAAAATTCTTGTATGTTTTTTAACTAAGAGATTTTTTACTTTTTTTTATTTATTATTTGACACATCATTAGTTATAAAATTTGGTTCGGCTTAACTAGATCAACTCGAAATATGATGGTTCAACTATGGGTCCGAACTAGTTATTTTATTAGGCCATGTTCTAAATTCGTGTGATTTAGTGTAAGTTAGCTGATTTTTATAAAAATTGGTGCCCCAGCTGAGTTTAAAAGACTTGATTGGGTCATGTTTTTTTAAAAAAAAAATTTAGTAAAATGATGTTAATTTTAGTAAAAATAAAATTAAAAGTAAAGATACTCAATGTTTACTTTACTTAAATTATTTTTTAATTATCAATATAAAAATATTTATTTTATTTTAAATAGAGATATCTTTGAATCAAATACTTCATTTGAAGTTTCATTATTTTAAGTTCTATTAATCGATCAAAATTTATTTAATTAAGGAGATATTGACTATTTAAATCACAAAGTGATTCACTAATTAACCCAATGGCCATATCAAATCCCAGAACAGCTTTAACTATGTTTGTGATCTTTAGTTGGTGTATGTTATCTTTTGCACCTTCGTTGTTTTACTAAGATCTTTTGAGGTGATAGATTTGACTGCTTTATTTAACAGCCCAATTACCATTTCGATTTCAGACCACCCCACTCCATCACTTACCAANTATATATATATATATATATATATATAAATAGATAATACTTATAAAAAATTACAAAACAATAGAAGAGAATAATTGACTTTTGCCGTTAGTTTAAAACTTTTCTATATTTACATTTAATAAAATTGTCACATAAATAAAAATAATTAATTTTTTTATTATTCAAAAAATTATATATATATAAAATAATTTAATTAAAAAAGAATATAAATAATTTTATATTAATATTTAACTAAATATTATTATATGAATAAAAATAATTAAGTAATAATTTTTAACAACTTTAAAGAGAAAATTCTTAGAGAATATTTAACATGAACAATAGATGTCAAATATAATCAAAAGTCAAAAAAAATTCGATAACAATCATTCTATCAGTTGCATCGTGTTAATTTAAAATAAGTTGTAATTTTGTCAGCTCAACTCACTTTGATGGATTGAGCTGGTTTGTTCGCAAGTTGCAACCCACTTGGTTGGTTCGGCGAGTGGTTCTTGACTCTTTAATTCCTGTACGTCTCTTATTTGCTTAATTTTTTAGTTTAAGCCTTCAAATAAAAACACAGATACATTTAAGGTATTAAAATTTTAAAATCATAAGTAAAGTGTTTTATTATTTTTATTTCATTTGGTGTATGAAAATTTCTTAAATCATTTTTTCAATAATTTATTTGCTTCTGATTTTTTAAAAAATGTAAAATTACTCTAGCAAGTGTCATAATTAAAGATACACCAAAAACAAATTTAATTCTTTTTTAATTTTCAATATATTTAAAACAGCAATTTTTTTTTAAGACTTGAAACTTTTAAACAAATTGCTTGTTAGTAAAAACCCGAGTCATGTGCAATGGGTAGAAAAATTAATGTTTTTCATGGAGAAATCAAATACAAGTAGGGTAGTACTATGGTATAGGTCGGCGTTGGTTTATGCCAAGATGATACGCAACAGGATATGATACATGAAGAGTCACCCTTTTCCCAGAAATTGAAAAGGACAAGTATCCCTGCCCTTTTTTGTGAGGTGGGCCCCATTGGTATCCACTCCAGTTGATACCCAATAACTACTGGCTTCGCTGACTTTTCTCCTTTGCCTTTGGTGGCAGCATACATTGCCATGATTTGCATGCTGGCTAGCTAAAACCATATCAAAGCCTAATATGATGTGCTTTGTATACACCGTTTAATCATCTTGGCCGTTTGTTGGTTCATTATGATTCACAAAACATGTGTCCATTTTGTTTATGATTGGCTTTTATCTAGCTAGTTTAAATTCATGGCTACCGGCTTGTGTTTTTATTCCTTCTCACTCCATGATAATGAGCATAAACCCTAGGATTC
Organism: Nissolia schottii; assembly: GCA_003254905.1. Classification (NCBI taxonomy): domain Eukaryota; kingdom Viridiplantae; phylum Streptophyta; class Magnoliopsida; order Fabales; family Fabaceae; genus Nissolia; species Nissolia schottii. Next base: position 589,034 of record QANU01066119.1, on the reverse strand, counting down.
CTTTTATTTTATTTTATTTTATTTTATGTACATAGGTAATATTAATATTTAAATTTATGACCTCTTGATATAAGCCATTAAAATTTGTCTAATGATAAAGAATTTTGATAATATGAATATGTATAAATATATTGAATGCAAAATAAATCTAGAAGATTAAAAATGACAACTAATAGAAGGAATAAAATTTAATTAAAATAATTTTGACGCATTTATCAAAAAATAAATAAGAGAAAAATTTTCCATTAGACAGCTGAGTTATTAAAATTCTCCATTTGACGCATTTATTAAAATTTATATTTTATTAAAATCTCTTCCCAAAAATACGAATAATATTTGGAATGGGTGCATCGAGTAATGAAGTTGCAAATGCATCGAGTAATGAAGTTGCAAATTTTCCATTAGACAGCTGAATTGCAGTAACATTGGGATAGGGACAAAGTGCAATAAATTAAAGGCTGTTATGTGTTTGAATTTTGTCACCATCTACACCAGGGTCTATTAAAAACACAAAATCCGGAGAAAAGACAAGACTGCACGTTGAACAGTACTGTCTCAATTGTTGCTGCTGCTATTCTTTGTTTGTCATCAATTTTTGCTTCTATTATACTATTTTCATGATAAGAGTGGGTAGGATATGTTGAAATATTAAACTTATTTTATGAATTATTTATTTTAATAATTATTTTTTTATATAATTGATAAAAAAAATTTAATTAAGAAAATAATTTTTTTTCTTAATGTCTAAATAATAGTTTCAGCCTATTTTATCAAAACACCTTTAAAATTAAAGAAAAAATTTGTTTATTCTTCTTTATTTTGTCAATCAAGATAAATTTTACCAGATCAACTTTTTATTTACTCAAAGTTAAGAGTAGTTGTCTAAAATTATTGTTAAATTAATTTTCAATGATTAAAAATGGGGCTAAACTAAGCTACGGAATTTAAAGTGAAATATTTTAAAAATTTTAATACTTTAATTGCATTTAAGACTTACAAATTTTGTATTTTTCAGTAAAATTTTACAAAGTTCTTTAACTAGCAAAACAAACTATAATCATATTAATACTTTTGTTAATTAACCACTAACTATGAGAAATTCAGCTACTAGCCTCCGTTTCGCTTTGATTGTCACTTTTCTATTTATTTAGGATTTCAAAATATTTATTCATTTATAATTTTTAGATATAATTACCTTCTTTTTTTTTTCTTTCATGCCCTTAATTGTAATGAAATATTTATTAGTATGATGAATTTAAAGAAACAATTATATTGAAAATTACTTAACACTAAACTAAGGGAAATACCGCATAAATTACTAGCTCTCAAGTAAAAATTTATACTCTCTCCATCCCAAATTAATGATCGCTTTCACTTTTTCAATTTATTGATAAATTAATGTATCTAAGCCCATGAAACAACTCTTATAAATGTTTTAACGATTGATCCCACCTTCACCTATTGATCAACAAAAAAGTGATTAATGTCATTTATCATTATATAAGATTTTTTTTAAAAAAAAAATCTTCATTAAAAATATGTCGGGTGAGTGAATACTAAAGGTAAAATCCCTTCTATAGGAGTGGTAAATCTCACCCAATTAGTTTCCTGACGTCTTTTATAACCTAATGACTAGGTGGGGACAAAATGAAATCTAAAGTGCGATTATTGCTAGAGGCTCTAACAAGGGTGATGGTAAGTGGTCACAACTAGGGTAAATCATAAATAAAATAAATACCCAAGGATAAAATACTTATTTTAGGTGTTTATTAAAATACTAAGACTACCTCTAATATTAAGAACAAGACAGAAAAAAAGAGGTGTGAATAAAATTTTCTTATATTTTTTATAACTCACCGAAATTGAAACAAAAGAAGACAAATTTTAGCTTGGAAGACACAACATTAAGGTTTAACAAAAAAATTTCTCCCTCAACCCTATATCTCTTTCCTCTATCATGTATAACTCACCGAAATTGAAACAAAAAAGGGACAATTTTTGGCTTGGAGGAACACAACATTAAGGTTAAACAAAAAAATTTCTGTCTCAGCCCTATATTTCTTTCTTCTATCATGTATCCAATACCAAATGCAATCCAAGTCAACATTAGACTATCTATTCAACATCTATCTTTTGATAAAAGCACAAGAACCATCAATCAACAGAATTTTAAACTTCAAGTTTCTAGCACAGAGGACACGAGCATGATAATTGCAAATAATATAATTGCCCTTGGATGCCATAAACAAGTAATACTGCTATATCATAATACACAGTCGAGGGACATCATATTCTATGATCCTTGTCATACCCAAAACCCATCAAGACTATACCCAATTAGAGAGGTTAGAACATGACATCAAAGTAGAGACTACAGAGGGTGAAATCCACAAAATTGGGAGGCTATTCTTCCATCTAAACCAAATAAAAACCATCGCCTGCAGATTGAATATTTCCATCTATCTTATCCACATGCTCATCTTTCATAAGGGAGAGAAATGGTTACAAATATCTAATTTGAAAGAACTCCACATATTTTAATAAAAATTTGATTTATATTTGTTGCTATCTCTCTCCGCACAACACACGTTCAGGTGGATAAGATTAACGAAATACTCCAACCCCATCAATGAAATTGAACCAAAATGCCAAGATTAGATTAATTAAAATTGAGCCTTTTTTGCCCCCCACAGCCACAAGCCTCCTCCACCCTCTTCCCATGACCGTACACAACACATTCAATGAAGTGGGGCCCTATGCGGGGTCCCTTTCCTACGGTTCATCAGGCCAACAGAAATCTCACAAACCGGCCAACACGGCGGTCCGGGCGGCCGGCAACCTGAACTGCCACTCCTCTTCTTCCTCACAACTTCGGTGGTGGCGGCAGTGGAAGCGAGAGTGGTCCTGCAGTCCACCCCGCTGCCACAACCGCCCGAACCGGACGAAGTGAGGACCGAACTGGCCGGTTCAAAAACCGTGTCAGGGGTCATGAGGCACTCGTCGAACCCGGTTTCGGGCAGGGGCAGGTAGCTGCAGTCGAGTAGGTAGCCAGAGAGACCACCCCCTTTTTTAACGAGGTGATTGATCTGCGAAACNGCTATATCATAATACACAGTCGAGGGACATCGTATTCTACGATCCTTGTCATACCCAAAACCCATCAAGACTATACCCAATTAGAGAGGTTAGAACATAACATCAAAGTAGAGACTACAGAGGGTGAAATCCACAAAATTGGGAGGCTATTCTTCCATCTAAACCAAATAAAAACCATCGCCTGCAGATTGAATATTTCCATCTATCTTATCCACATGCTCATCTTTCATAAGGGAGAGAAATGGTTACAAATATCTAATTTGAAAGAACTCCACATATTTTAATAAAAATTTGATTTATATTTGTTGCTATCTCTCTCCGCACAACACACGTTCAGGTGGATAAGATTAACGAAATACTCCAACCCCATCAATGAAATTGAACCAAAATGCCAAGATTAGATTAATTAAAATTGAGCCTTTTTTGCCCCCCACAGCCACAAGCCTCCTCCACCCTCTTCCCATGACCGTACACAACACATTCAATGAAGTGGGGCCCTATGCGGGGTCCCTTTCCTACGGTTCATCAGGCCAACAGAAATCTCACAAACCGGCCAACACGGCGGTCCGGGCGGCCGGCAACCTGAACTGCCACTCCTCTTCTTCCTCACAACTTCGGTGGTGGCGGCAGTGGAAGCGAGAGTGGTCCTGCAGTCCACCCCGCTGCCACAACCGCCCGAACCGGACGAAGTGAGGACCGAACTGGCCGGTTCAAAAACCGTGTCAGGGGTCATGAGGCACTCGTCGAACCCGGTTTCGGGCAGGGGCAGGTAGCTGCAGTCGAGTAGGTAGCCAGAGAGACCACCCCCTTTTTTAACGAGGTGATTGATCTGCGAAACCAAATAATTAAGCATTGTAAATCATATAATTCTCGTTACAAATACAGAATTGTAAATCATAATTAAGCATATTTGCAATATTAAAGTCCAAAACATAAATTCATACACGTATAAAACAACTTTAACAAGATTCAACTTTTGGTAAAATATTTAAAAAGAAAAACACAAGGACTAATTAAACTTTATATTAAAAAAGATTAACTTTAATTCACAAATCAGTGCAAAAGCTCTTTTATGAAATTATTCAATCCAATACTACTCTATTTGTTACAATTTTAAAGCAGAGAGCATGAAAATTAAACATTATCAAAATTAAATTAAATTTAAAGAAAAAATCTCATAGAAAACACCCATTTGAGAAAAAGAAGGTAATTGACATGGGAAGTGTGAGAAACTTTAAAAAAATAAATAAATAAATAAAAAGATGACCGGATNTTCAATTATGGTGGTCAAGCGTGAAGATGACGATGCAACACACACAAACAACTCACTTGAACAGAAGTGCAATCAACCAACTTGGCAGCCTCGTCAAGCCTGATAACGTCATGATACACATATCTCCTAATCTGCACAAAAAAAGAAGCACTAACTAATTCCGCATCAAAATAATAATAATAAAAATAAAAAATAAAAAATAGAGAGTAAATGGGGAGACCTGGAGGAGGCGGTGAGAGCGGTGAGGGGGGAGGCAGTGAGGGCATAGGCTGATGCAGCAGTCGACGCAGTAAACGTTCTTCTCGTTCTTCTTCTCGTCTTCGTGAGCCACGCACGCGTTGTAGAACTTGTCCGTTAGCAGCACTTGCAGCCACCGCGGAACCTCTGCACAAGATATATTACCACTGCCATTCAACTGCGTCCAAAACACAAACACTAAGGAGTGAGTTTAATTTGAGTTAGTAAACTCCTCTCCTCGTAATTAAAATAAAATACAACTTTGGCATCATCGGTGTGGGAAAAGGAGAAAACCATGATTTTCTTTCGGTGAATTTGAATTTTCTTTTGGATGCGCCTTTAGTTAGGTTGCGGACTTGCAGGGAGAGAGGAGAGACGCTGTAAGGAGGAAAGGTGTTTGTCTGATATCAAAGTGTGTGGGGGGGGAGAGAGAGAGAGAGAGAGATAGAACGGCGATAGCAGGGAGAGACAAATATTACTGTTACCGATGCAGGGAAGGAAGAAGGGCAGAAATCATGTAGGTAGGATAGGAAGGAGTGGGGAGGGAGAAGCCATAATTAAAGAGGATTGTGTCGTACACTACACTTAATTGGAGCGTTTGTAGTGCCATCGCATTTTCTTTTGTGTTTTAAACTAGGAACCACAAAGACGAAATTGTTGTGTTTACACGGTGGCCGCACCAAAACACTTATTTATGTGGGTGTCACATCACATGGATATCCAAGTGTCTTGATATAATATTGGTGTAATTATGTTTTCGATCTCTGTAAAATTTAAAAGTTTAGTTTTAGTTTTTATATAAAAGTTTTAGTCCTGACAAAATTCAAAAATTTGGTTTTATTCCCTGAAGTTGGATGGGAGTTGACTATGCTGACGTGGCGCACCACATGAAATGCTGCGTGACATAACCCAAAAAT
>QANU01066119.1:569960-582944 GCA_003254905.1 Nissolia schottii | reverse complement strand
TGTTGGATAACCGAAATGAGGAAAAAGAAATTCTGATTCTGTATTGAACTTGTGGTTTCAATATATACATACAAGATAGCTTGAGATGCAAGCTTCCCAATCAAATTTGGGTAATTTAACTAACTTGACAGCTGGCATATTTAACTAACTTGACAGCTTGCACACAACTTGCATAACTGTCAACTAACTTAGCCAAAGCTTGAAAAGCTTTGCTATTCTTACTCTATTAACAGGACCAAAAACATAATTAACCCTATAATATTTATGATTATTGGGGTTTGAGTTATATTTAAAAAAAATATTTAGTTATGTTGATATTGTGTTTGAATAAATAATATTTTAAATATAAAATAATTTATAATAATATAAATTTTTATAAAATTAGTAAGTATGAACAAATCAAAATATTTTATATATTTTTAAAGGGTTTAAAAAATATTAAAATTTAATATTAATAAAAATATTAATATTATTATAAATATTTATACATATAACATGTTGGCGTTTTATAAAATTTTAAAAATAATGTGTTACTATGTTACATGTCTAAGTCGATGTCGGTGTTTTTTTAATTTTAAATAATAATAATAATAATAATAATTTATCATCCTGATACATTCTTTTGTACATCTTCTCTACAATTATTATGCAAAAGGAAAATATGCCCGTTTAAGTTTTAAAATAGGGCATAATTTGGCCATTTGAGGTCGTGCCAACCATTTGGGTGGTATAGAGTTGGTGTGTTTATAATTGTTTTTTTTTCCTTTTTGATAGAATTGATTTTATCATAATTTTGGTCAAATTAGTTTTGATGTAGAGTAATTTATGTTTGATAGTTATTCTAAAAGTAATTTTGACCAAAAAGAAAAATAAATTTTCAATCCTCTTCTAGATGCTATAATTGATTTGGAGAATTACACTCAATTGAAAAGAAACAAATAGCAATCAATTCTTGTTACTTAAAATTGGCTTTGAGACTTCTGAATTAAAAACCAATGACACACGAAGCAAGACTAAGAATGATACACTTTTTGGTATAATGCATCAAAATTAGTTTCTCTTCTATATGAAATTGTTGATATAAATTTTTAAGTAACTATTTGTGATTGAATAGAAATTGTTCATATTAATTTTTAAGTAACTACTTGTGATTGAATAGAAACAAGTAAATAAAAATAAAAATTCATCAAGGTAATTATAAACAAGTAGAAGTATTTTGCTATTTTAGACTTGTTAAATGTGAAAGTTTTGAAAAAAATTTCAATGATTTAAATGAATTGAAAAATCTAAAGATCATATCAATCCGTTTACCACTTGGACCAACCCCCGTTGGTTGATCATGTGTTTTTTTTATTTGAATTAAACTTGTTCTTGTTTGATTTCTTTAAATCTTACTAAATCATAAACGGATAGTTATTAATAAAACTATAAATAATAGTGGAATCAAAATTTAGAGTAACGTCATATTTTCATAATAATTATCTTAATCACAAAAAAAAGTAAAACGTAAATTCAATCGATATCATTAAATCTTAAAAATTAGTAGTAATTTATTCTAATTTAAGTTATCCAAAATTTCCTTTTCTTTTAATTCTTTTAATCTATCACTTTAGTTAATTTTTTGTTCAAATTATTAGTCACTCTCAAGTTAATGCTAAGTTTTTAAGTATATTTTTAACATAATTAAATATGTTTTTAATCTCTAAATAATTTATATTTTATATTTTACCCCCAACAAAATTTCATTAAAAATTTATCTCTCTAAATTTGTTTCGTTTAGTCACATGTCCACATAAAATTGACACATGACATTGTAAATGACTTGTCACATAACGAAATCAACTATTACCTCAATAATTAATAATCCAACTTAATAACAAGAACTAAAAAAAACTAAGCATAATTTTCTAACAAATTATTTTTAAAGGATAAAATATATAATTCATAATTAAATAATACTTTTTAATATTCTATACCCATCTCTGTCATAAAATTAGTTAAATAAGAATAACATTATAAAAGTCCTCTTTAAATTATTTTATTGTAAATTGTAAATTTTTTAAAATTTATGCATTATGTTAAAATGAAAAATAATTAAAAGCAAACGGAATATAAATAGCCCATGTTTGCGAAAACCCTAAACAGGTGGTCATTCTGAATGGCCATTTTGCTGGCGTCTTCTCTCTCTCTTTCTCTCGCCATCTTCGCCTGCCAAGTGCTAAATGACAAGACAAGAAACAGTTGTTTGCTCAGTTCCCAGGGTATTACACGAATTGAAAAAATCTGTAGTGGGAACAGGTCTTAAGGCCATATTCATGTGTTCTCGTGTAAAATAAAATTTCTTGTTATTGAACCAAAATAATTATTGTTGAACGCAACCCAAAAAAAGGGCTGTTGAAGGCTTCCCTTCTCATGAAAATATATGAAAATGTTTTGAAAAACTTAATATGTCCCAAATATATGAAAATGGTTTGAAAAACTTAATTAATATATGACAATTTTAATGAATGACTTTTAATATTTGAAAGAATAAAATAAAAAATAAAATATAAGAAAAATGCTTAAGAAATTTAAGTTTTAAATGTTTTCTATGAACATGTTAATTTTCTTTAGATGAATATTAAATGTGCTCTATGAACATATAAGTTTTTTTTTTTTTTAAGATAAGTAGTATTTTGTTAATGAAATGACTTAGATAAGTAATATTTTGTTAATGAAATGACTTAAACTGTGATGACCCGTTTCCTAAGTATCTTAGGAAGGGTCGTGAGAAATGCACTGCAGTGGCAGCAAACAAGAATGGCATTGTAGTGCGTGGGCAGCGTTACAACGGCTCGACAATTCTAGAACCAAGTCCCACATCGTTTGTGGTAGCTTGGAGATGAGGTGTGCTTTCCCAATAAATAGAAATCCCTAGGTAGAGTTTCAGTTGCCAATTTCCTTCAGAGCTCATGAGATTCCACCCAATGTTAGGACTTCTAACTCAAGTATTATTTTACGGAGAAAGGATGTCAACACTACGTCGGTTGGAGCTGCCAATGCAATGTTCCTCAGTCCTTGTCCTTCCTAGGTGATGGAGGTCCTAGTGTATTGAAGGTGTGTTGTTTTGCAGTCCATTAATCGAGTTAGTTTTGATTTATTATTTCAGTTTATTTATTTATTTATTCAGCTAATTAATTAATTGATTAGTTTAGTTATTTGTTTATTTAGTATATGTTCAGTGTTGCTTGCACATGTAGGCTTAAGTAGAGACTTATATACTTAGTTATGACATGTCAAGATTAGGCTAGGCTTTCCATAATTGGTAGTAATGTAGGTTATACAGATATAACAATAAATTTAGTATATGGGTGTTGTAATTAGATCATCAAGAAAATCAATATCATAATTAATGCACCATGTTAATATTATGATAGCAAACCTAAGATTTCATAATTAAATTAGATCAGTTGTATAGAATCAATAGCCTGGCATGTTTCCAGCATACTCAAGTCTTATCCCTGAATTTAGTGTATCCACAGCCTTAGTTATTTACCAAACTTGGGAGTGACAACACGTACGGACATTGTCCTTACGGAAGTTCTATCATGGCTGAAATTACTGTCCATGGAAAATAGCATAACTGAATTAACTGTATTTTATTACAACAGAAAACATGGAACCATTTGTTCTTTCATAACTGAAAATGAACTAAACGTAATGCCTGAAGACCTTGCCTGTAAACCACTAGAGCAACTACTAACAAACACATTGATTCTCTCCTACGAAGTGGGCATCATCATTGACTTAGATACTGGTACTACCACTGCAGTAAAGGATCAACTCTGCGATCCTCACATGTCTAAAATAAATAAATGAGGGATGAGTTCATCGTTAAGTGGTGGATACTTCGGTACCAGTCACATATCACATACTGAAACATGTTTAATAATAAAACAATAACTAAATAATGCATGTATACTCATAGAGTATTAACATGGCATATACAATTTCCAAGCATGCTAAGAATAAATGAAAATACTGCAATCAGATAAATATTCAACATGGTCACCACACTGTAGATAATATTATTGTCGTTGAGCGAGGTCTTGCGGTGTATCTAGACAACATGCCTAGCTGAACAACAATGTTACATGAATGTAAGTAAGGTCTTATGGTGTATCTGAATAACTTGACTAGCTCAATGATAGTGTCACATGGACCACTGATAGGTGGAGTTTGTACCTAATTTTATTATTCTACAATTGAACATTGCATCCTAAAAATGTGTGATTTTAATGTTTAATTAATATGTTTTGTACATTATCCTCTTTTGTGAAAAATTGAGAAAAATGAAATTTAAGGCACTATGTTTTATCTTAGAAATCAATTTGTAGATTTTTTGCTCCTTTTTAGTTTTCTATTTTAATTACAGAAAAATAAATTGCTAAGATGATCAATGAAGATTTGAAGGAGATTAGATAAAATACAAATTTTAAAAAAGAGATTTGAAGAGAAGATTTGGATCATAAAATACAAATTTGAATTTGAATTCAAATTCAAAAAGAAGATAAACCTAAAAACCAGAAAGTATTGTATTCTAAATCTTGATCAATAAGAGGTTGAGCGGTTTCAAAAAGACAGAAAGTGCTATCAAAATTTTGAACAATTTGATAATAAAAGTACAGACTGCAAAATATTGTAAGTAATGAAAGTAATTGTTCGATATGATTAAAGTATTCTTCAATTAAAATACTGCAAATATAAAAAAGCACGAAGAACTTACATGATTATCCAAAAATAAAAAACTTACAATGTGTACACTAACCTACTTGTAATAGGTTTTTTCTTTCAATATATTTTATTTTATAATTTAAAAGTCCATTTTACCCTTCTTTTCAAATCAAATTTTNCCCCCCCCCCCCCAAACATCAACAAACCAGAATAAATATGAACAAGGTCGCAAAGCCTCAACTAACAACTACTTCTCGAAATTCCAATTAAAATTTCATTTTGTTTCAATAGCTGAGTAACTTGAAACAACTCTTCACCACCACAATGAAAACCAATAGCATAGACTTGCTCCTCCATCTTCAACCCGCGTCGCACCTCCGTTAAACAAAGTCGCCCTTCGAAACCAAACTCGCAATCGCTGCACCACGTGAGCACCACCGTCACAACTCCTTCAAGCCCCTACCTTCGTGCACAAACGGCGGTTGGATGGTGGTTATATCTCGACCTCATGACGGTGATGACGGCTTGAGACATAGGATGACGGTTAACAGCTTGCGGTGACACGAAGCTCGACACAGATGGGCGAAGGTTCAATGGTGAGCCGGGGAGGCGCGAGTGAAGTGGCAGGTGGGGGACTAGTGGATGGGGGAATGGGTCAAGTTAGGGTTAAGAAAGGTTGTTTTATAATTTCAAAAATATTTTATTATTTTATTAATTTTTAAAAGGGTAGACTATCAATGCTTCATTATTTCATGTGAATCTATCTTAAAGCTATTTTATACATATTTCATTGTTAGATCAATATCACTTAATAATGGACTGTCATTATATTGAGCGTATGGTGAACATCCTGATTGCACATCCAATATGCATTTAAATAATATGCCGACTGAAAACGTTACCTAAAATATTTACTCTCCTTTTTAAAAGAATCTAAAGAGAGGAATATATTAGAGATATTATTCAAATAGTATATAATTATTTTAGTTCTTTTTTTTATAAATTAAAGTGGAAATTTATTTAATATTATAATGATAATTTTAATATTAAATATTTTTGTCAATTAATATCAAATTTTAAAATATTATAACTAGATCTTCTTATTTTTAAAATGAAAATGTCCATAGTTATGTTTGAATTCTCATCTTTTATTAGAGGGGTCAATGGTGTGTATAAAAAAAAATAGTGATAACATGAATATAACCTTCTCATACTCATTTTAAAAAAATAGAATCTTGATTCATATAGTTTTAACAAATTTGAAAGAAATAAACATTTAAATTCATCATTGAGATCGTTAGCATCAATCACATTATTCTCAAATTACACAAATAGTCATATTAATCTTTAAATTTTTTTAAAAGTTAATTAAATTAATTTTTAAAAGTAACTAATTTAGCTAATATTAAATAATTGATTTAACTAATTTTTAATAATGTTAAAAATTAATATAACAATTTTAATATAACAATTTTTATATCAAGAGAACTAAGCTGTCCATTTTAAAATTTACTAAATTTCAAAAGATGTTTGTTCTAATTATTAAAAAAATAGAAAGACAAAAGGGGTGTTAAGGGAGGGGTAGTGACGATCCTACGAGAGTGAATGTCTCTCCGTCAACAGTTGCCGTAGCAGCCTATGCTCTGCCATGAAGCGCCATCCCACAGCAGAAACAGCGCCGTATCCCTTTATTTCATTTTCACTTAATTGGATCATTTGCATGACGAGAATCTTTTACCTTGCACCCAAGTTTAACACATATTTTTGAACACATATAATAAAGGCTAAATTTAGTTTTATGCTGGGACGAATTTTTGAGATTTTATTTTTTAAAAAATTATTTTGTTTTGGTCCAAATATGTAAAAAAAACACATAGTTTTAATCATTTTCATTTATAAAATTTTGTTAATTGCTTACATAATTAGTGGAGTGTCATGCCAACAATGAATGAGCAATATAAACTCACTTGACCATAATTCGGCTCATATTTTTCTATTTAACTTGAATTTTTTCTTAAATCATGGCTCATTTACCACCCAAAATCAGATCAAATAACGGATTATGTGTCAAGTTTGAGTGGTATTATGAGATTAAACAAGTTTATTTTGTTCACATAACATTGTTGATGTGATACTTTATTAATTATGTCAATAATTAACAAAATTTTATTAATGACCAAGACTAAAATTATAAAGTTTAATTGTTGTCAAAAATTAAAATAATGTAATTTATAATATATTTAAATTAAATAAAAATATTATTTAAAAATTTAAATCAAATTTCAAAATTTTGTCAAAAATTTTAAATATTATTAAACATATAATAAAAATTAATCTCATTCAAAAGAATTTAAAAACATTTGATAAAATAGATAATAAAATTGAGGGAACTTATTTTTATTGTGTCTAAAAATAATATATTAAAATTATTATTTCGAGTTAAGAATTTTGAAAGATGCTGTAAATATATATTCCTCAAGAGTCAAGTCAATATATTGCCTTATGACTTAAGAAAAGGATCCTCCTCCTGACAATAGACAACAAGGTATTGCAAGCATTAAAAAAGCCTACATTGGCGTTGAAGAAGGGTATGCCCTAGAACTGCAGAAAGCCTGAGGCTACAAGGACAAGAAAAATGAAATTTGATTCTTTAAACTGAATGAGAATCTCATTTTAAAAAATAAAATAAATACTTTTTACTCTTAAATAAATAAAATAAAATCTGAGATTCATTTTAATTTTTTTAATTTAAATATAAAATTTTTTACTTTACTCTTTAAAATAAAATTCTCATTTTAGAGAAATCTTACAAAAAAAAAAAAATAGCCTTAGGTAAACACTAGAGAATCTGCATTTGGTTTGTAACACTATGGTATGGTGTATTTGGTTTGTATTTGTTTACTAATGCATTTAATCATATTTTAAATGTCTAATTAAAGTGGACAATTGCTATAATATATCACAAATAATTTGATGTATTCGAGTATAATATGATGTTTAGTAGTGTGACTTCACAAGGTGTTTCGTGCCTCGTTAGGAGCATCCGCTTTATGTAAATTAGGTTGTTTCTTATACGTTATATGAGATAAATATCTCTCTTATTACATTCTTTTATTTATGATAATTTTTAAAACTAAATTTATTGAGTTTTATATGACAAGACGAGAATCATAAGCTCAAATGATAAATCTCTAAATCTTTTATAAATTAGCTTTTTGATTTAGTACCAAGTGCATTAATTATGTTTAGCCAAGAGGATTAGAAGTCATTAACTACATCTACATGACATGGTTAATGAGGGTCCAAGTTGGTGGTCCACCCATGTGTCCAAGGAGAAAGGATGTAAGATTGCATTTTTCCTTCTAGGCCATCGATGGGTTTTAGAGAAATTATTTGGGTTTTGGTCATGGGGCTTTGTCTTCAACTTAGACCTCTTGGGTAATACCCAATTAGGAATAACGGGGAACATTGAGACAAATCAAAGTCTATAGGCAGCAACGCATGCCACAATAGGCATGTTTCTAATCCCCAAATATCAATTTATTCCACATAATATCATCCAAAATCTCTCTTATTTATAAGGTTGTCAAAATGAGCTCGGCTAGTCAACCCGACCTGTTTATCCGGTTAAATGGATGTACCAAATGTATAAAATCCAACTCACGAATAGCAAAAGTCATTTTAGGCCCGACCCATTTAACCCACTGGCCAAATTGACCTGTTTAGTATTAACATAAGCAAAACCCGCAGAGTAACCTGTTTACCCACATAAATGGACGGACCAATCATATAAAAATCAGCTCGCAAATAGTAAAAGCCATTAAGGCTTGACCTGTTTAAGCCCATAGGTTAGTCGGGTCGGTTCCAAACGGGTCGGACTGCCTTGTTTGACAGCCTTACTTATTTATTTGTTGTCCAAGAGCTTAAAAAAAGAGGAGCATGTGTTAGAGAGACTAGCAAGAAAGAGGAAACAATGACGAAAGGAACCACGAAAGCAATAAAGGGTGCATGGACATATTGTGAGGCCCGAGATGTAGCCACCCTCCTTTCTCTTGTCCCTTCCAAGTTCCAACCTTTTAACCCAAGAAAACCTTGAAATTGAATTGATATAAATTCGTAACCCCATCTTCTCTAACATTATGCTTGAGAAACAATAGATAAGCCATGAATAAAAAAACACACAACCTAAATTATTGTTTGTCACCTTTATGTCTTTTTGTGCTTTGCCATTGCTGAATTTGACTTGACTTGGTTCATTCCCAAGACGTTCCATTGGGTTGTAATCATTTCCATGATCCCCATTTGCTCACAATGTACTCAAGAGCTTATGAACTCCAATCTTTGTCCTTAATCACTTGCAATAATTTTTTGGTTTAAATAACTCTTTCAATGATTTGACTAGTAAAAGTTTGTCAAAATCATATAAAATATAAAATAATAAAAAAATTCGATAAATTTAGTTCCCTAAATTTTTAAAAATAGATAATTTAATAAGAAATGATATATATTCTATGAGACTAGTGATAAACCTCTTGTAAGTTATTGTTTAAATAAATTAAATTTTTTGCTCCATTTGTGTTTACACTATAATATAATTTGAGACTAAAAATATATCAAAATATAACATAATATAATTTTGACAAATATACTCAGTTCAATTTGTATCATTCATCCATCTTTTCAACGCAAAAACAAACACGCAAATATCCCTATCCACTGTCCTGATCTAATTAATTAAGGTGATCGCGACAACGACACAAAGAAAGACAAGGTCAATGTACACGTCAATTGCAAATCTGCAGATGCGATGTCATGGCATGCAAATGTTAACATCATTATGATTAATCCCAAGATCCAGATTTTTTTTCATTGAAACCAGACACATTCTACGTACACCTCTAAATCTATTTTTATCTGTTATTATTACACAAAATTTCAAGTCATTTTTCTTTTGGGTGCTTAGTGTAAGTCATATTTAAACCTGGAATCACAATTTTCTTAATTTAACAAAATTATAATTTACAATTAATAGAAGCGAACAACTTTTAAGTTAGCACACCAATATTTTCATTATTTAACAATAACATAAATATCAAATATGATAAGTTTCATAGTAATAAAATAATAGAACAAATTGTTGGACGGATTGATTTCACGTAAAGATAATAACATAAGTTGGCACATTAAAAAAAAAAGTACTTGGTAAAAGAATAAAGTAACCTTAAATATTTTATTTTTAAAATTATGAAAATAATGTTTCACACCCAATCATTTAAAAGAAAAAAGCTAATATATATAGAAATCACGATGTATATACAAAAGATTTCATCATTTTTTTAATAAAAAATAGGCTAAAATAAACCATCAATTGCGCAATGCAATGCAAGTGTCACTTCTCATGTACTTCGTCACATCTTCAGAAGATGAGCAAGTTTGATGAATTCATTTGGATAAAGAAAAAGAAAAGTTGGAGTGTGTTATTTGAATGCATTTTATATATGTAAGATATCATGTGATTTACTTCTTATTTATTATTAAATAAGATTTTAAGTAATTTCATATTTTCTTAAATTTTATTTAATGTTAGATGATGAGTGAAAATTATCAAATGTGGTGTAATGATAATTTATCTTTTCTTTTAATTATATTGATATAAGTTCGATTTTCATTTATAAAAATAAAAAAATATTCTTTGACCAACAATTTACTATTTTATATAAGTATAATTATTGTAATAAAATTAATCACAACCATCAATAGTAGTCCTCTAAATAAAAAAAAGATAATAATAAATAAATTAGCAGGTTGTGTCACTCAAATCAATTACAATAACATTTATTGAGGCCAACATACCCCTTCGTCTAAACTTGTTGAATTTCTACGGTAATTATGCAATGCTCTTTATCAAGAGCCCGGGTCTCGGAACCCCTATAAAAGCCCTAACAACATGATTTTCTAATTAATTTCTGAATGGCATATTGTTACCCTCCTTTCTCTCTTCCTCTTCACACGTCATGCTGCATTGCACCCAAATCTGTGTAAGCATGTGTATATATTTTATTTGCTTAGAAAATGGGTTTTCCTTGAAGACTGCATAATGCAGGCAAAAACGCACAGTTAAGCATTACAAAAGGAAAAAATATAAAATAAATAAATAAAATAAAGGGATTAAAGACATGGGATGTGATGATCGTACCAGTCGGGTTTGGATCAGCGGCTGTCGCAGCAGGCAAACGCTAGCTATTCTGCCATCAAGCCACACCGATTGCCCTGCACATAAATTTATGTATTTTTATAGTTTTATTTTTCTTTTTTTTATTTGATGGGCATATTAGACTGATACTTTAGTAAGGTTTAGTAAAATTATATCGGTAACCATTTATTAAATAAAACATCAATTTTGTTTTTAAAATATTAACATTTGCATTTATTTTGTCTCTAATTTTTTTTACATTATTAAAATTATCTTAAAAGTTATTAAATGTTTATCAAGTCAATTTCCTGTAAATTTAATATCAAAGACTTACTTATAAACATTTGAGGATAAAATTAATGAAAACAATCGACTTTAAAACAAAAATCATGTTTTACTCCCCCATTTATTTTTCCAATCAATGCCAATTTCTTCTAATATCAACATGTATAACGTTATTTATTGTTAAAATCTTTTATTTATTATATTTTTCATATTTTCATGTAAATTTCATGACTTTGTAACCCTCTCTTGCGTGCAAGAGAGGTTAGTGTTTTTTTTTTTTTTTTTTGGTTTTAAAAAGAGATTAATGTTTATTAAACAAAATGCGCGTCCAATTAATAAATAAAAGTGGCACCGATATATCTTTCCTTAATCTCCTCAAAGGAGATTCGTGTAATTAACTTTACAATACATTTTTTTAAAATAACTTTAAAATCCCCTTATTTTAATATAATAGAGATTATTCTGTTTTTATTGTATTTTTTTATTATTTTGAATATAGTCGATTACTAGCTATTTTTAAATGATATTTACAGAAGAAAAGACACAGGAATTACGTGGCAATCGGGCTTGTTGGCCTCAAAAGAGCAAGTTTGTATAAGGGTGCAGCAGAGCGCAGAGGGAAGAGAGATAAAGCCGTGAATTATGGTCGTTTAATTAATCTTTTATGGAAACTATTTTTAAAAGAATTAAGTTAATTTAAATATGTATTTTTAAAGAAATTGAAATAATTAATTATGATTTGATTATTTTTTAAAATAAATTAAAAAAGTATTTTTATTTAAATGAAATATAGTAAATTTATTTTTAAAATATTATAATTGGGAAAAAATTATAAGGAAGTTTCTTTAGTATTTTATCTTTTTTTAAGGTCTTATTTTATTTTATTTTGTAAGAGTATTGATATCTAATAAAAATCAATGCTCAATATTGAGTCTCAAACCAACAAAGTTTAGCACAATTAGTTGATAGATGACTGAGTTTCTTAAGCATTTGGTCAGAAGTTTAATTACAGGCAATGTGTATTCCTGCACATACCAAAAAAAAAAAAATATAGTCTCAATTGCTATTTATATTAAAATAAAAATGACGTAGATTACTGAGTTACTTGTTAAATCGGATATAATTAAATAAATATATTAAAATTCAAATAAACACAATAAAATAACACACATAATTAATAATTTAAATATTTTATGTATTGATAGAAAATTATGTTTGTTCTAATCACAGCATGTGAAATATTAATAATTTCATAGTGATAGAGAAGAGGAATTTTTACCTGGAATTGGAAGAGCGGAGGCCATTTTCTTTTGTGCCTGCAGAGAAGAGAAATGAAGCAAAAACAGAAGGAGATGAAGAGTTTCTCACCTAGCTCTATGTCAGGCTTCACAAGGCAGCAGAAAGCTTTTAATTTATTCTTAATAGGGAGAATAAAAACTGACACAGGGTAAGCGAAGGGACTCTTCCATACATTAGACAGTGATTGACCTAGCCTACCTATCATCAGCTAATCCAAACATATGTACACATTATTCTGGTGAACAATTTAATCTGGACTAAACACTAATTTATGCATGTCCATAAAATAATTATTATTATAATTATTCCAACATTCTTCCACTTGGACAGCATAAATTAGATTACAAAATAAACATTAATCCAGATCAACTTACACTATGTGGCCACAATAAATACCAGAATAACACAACGTTCTTAACCACAAGATCCAAAATGAAATGTATAAGTATTCCATGACTGCAGAAAATCACACTCGAAGGAGCAATGATATCATA
>QANU01066119.1:549849-568086 GCA_003254905.1 Nissolia schottii | reverse complement strand
AAAACTCTATCCGTAAAATTGCTTGAATTTTATCAACATGGATATAGCCATGGTGTTCTGTTCAACATATCCAATTCCATATTTAAGGTTCAACAAATTCCCAGAAACAAATATGGCCAATCATAATGGTTTTCAAAGGATAATTACAGCAAATAATGGCACATATCTTTTAATGGCTTATATTGTGGCAATAATTACAGCAAATAATCAGCAAATGCAAATCCTTTATAACAATAATAACAATATAAGCATAATAACCATAAACATAATAACCATAAGTATAATAACCATATATAATCTTTGCAATATTGAGGATGAATAATATATATGGTACATAAAAAACAACAATTTTCTTTAAGTAGTAATTAAAAACATATTCTACACAAAATTAATAATTTTTCTGATGCCCAGAAAAATAATTAAAAATCACCAAAAATTTTATTCCATCGAAATAGATCGAAACCATAAAAAGAACAAAAATTTGGCCCCCTAAATCAACCGCACGCGCCCCACGCACCGCACACCGAGAGTGGGCGTGGCGTGGCGCGTGTTCTCCCTCACCCTCAACCTCCAGCCGGGTCGGGTCGGGATTCGCGGACCCGTTGGGTCTGAAACGCGGGTTGAGCCATATCTCCCTCATCCGAACTCCGTTTTGAACGATTCCGGTGGCGTTGGAATCGTATCGAAGAATACTACAAGATTATATAATTATTTTGACAAAAAAGGCTTCTAAAATTCTGGGTTTTCAATGGAAGAACACGGTTTTATGCATAGGATTATCACCAATATCTCTTTCAATACTCAACCAAATTGCACCATTCCAATTGGGTTTATTTCAGAATTTTATCCTCTTCAAAAACCCTAAGGTTTGATTTCACAAATTGAGCAATTAACTAATTCACAAATCCGAAAATTAAATTAGGGAAAATAGGGTTCATACAATCCGAAAATTAACCCAAAATAACCATTCTCTATACACATAGATTGCAGAAAAAACAATGTTAATTTTACAGCCATAATCAGAATCAAACAAGGCTCTGATACCAATTGATAGAAATTTATGTTTGTTCTAATAATAGCATGTGAAATATTAACAATTTCATAGTGATAGAGAAGAGGAATTTTTACNACGAATACTACAAGATTCTATAATTATTTTGACCAAAAAAGGCTTCTAAAATTCTGGGTTTTCAATGGAAGAACACGGTTTTATGCATAGGATTATCACCAATATCTCTTTCAATACTCAACCAAATTGCACCATTCCAATTGGGTTTATTTCAGAATTTTATCCTCTTCAAAAACCCTAAGGTTTGATTTTACAAATTGAGCAATTAACTAATTCACAAATCCGAAAATTAAATTAGGGAAAATAGGGTTTATACAATCCAAAAATTAACCCAAATTAACCATTCTCTATACACATAGATTGCAGAAAAAACAATGTTAATTTCACAGCCATAATCAGAATCAAACAAGGCTCTGATACCAATTGATAGAAATTTATGTTTGTTCTAATCACAGCATGTGAAATATTAACAATTTCATAGTGATAGAGAAGATGAATTTTTACCTGGAATTGGAAGAGCGGAGGCCATTTTCTTTTGTGCCTGCAGAGAAGAGAAATGGAGCAAAAACAGAAGGAGATGAAGAGTTTCTCACCTAGCTCTATGTCAGGCTTCACAAGGCAGCAGAAAGCTTTTAATTTATTCTTAATAGGGAGAATAAAAACTGACACAGGGTAAGCGGAGGGACTCTTCCATACATTAGACAGTGATTGACCTAGCCCACCTATCATTAGCTAGTCCAAACATATGTACACATTATTCTGGTGAACAATTTAATCTGGACTAAACACTAATTTATGCATGTCCATAAAATAATTATTATTATAATTATTCCAATATAAATTATATATAATCATTGAAATATTATAATATAACAAACATGATTTTTTACAAAAATATTCACTCAAACTAAACGTATGCCTATAATATGCACATGGTAAATTTTTTACAAACATATGGGCAACGGTACTGAAATTGCTACAAGCAATGGCGATTTTGTACCATTAAAAAAAATAATGGTACTGAAATCGCCACAAGTAATGATGCTTGTGGCGATTTCAGTATTTTTCCTCACACGTTTGTAAATTCCAATTTGCATCCATGTTTTGAGTATTAGGTTTGTACAAAACCATATTAATGTTAATGCCCCCTAACAAACACGTGATATGGTGACAAATATTTATAACTCTTCTTTATGGTCATTTTAAATGTCATTTGTGATAAAATTGAAAATTATGAATTTATTTTTAGTAACACTTATTGTAGATAATATATATTTTAATTATATTATTTTAACATAATAGAATATGTAGCATAGTGATAAAGGAGTGACTATTTTTTCTTAAGGTGCCAAAATTCAAGTCCCATATTTGACACAAAGTCAATTTTTTTGAACTTGTTATGCAAACCTGACACTAGTCAGGTTTTCGCCGAGTCAAGCCTATTCTCGTCAGATCAGTTGCTTGTTAGATCCTAGAGGCGAACCAGCCCGATTCCATGGCCGAGTCACCAGGTTCCGGGTCAACTCGGCTGGGCTGAGACGAGTTTAATAACTATGAAGTCATGTTAGGTTTCAGATAAAACAAGGTTGACGCACTTCAAAATTTATTTGACCTATGAGCTCGAGTTTGTTACTTGTTATAGGATTTTTTTTAAGACTTAACTTGACCTAAAAACCTAATTAAAAGTCTACTTGAAACTAAGAAAAACAATAAAAAGGTTTATATATTATCTATCGATGAAGCTTTACATATTATATATTTAATTAAGTTGTTAACAAAAAAATATAAAAAATGACATTTTTTAGTCACTTAAATTTGATACAACCAAGATAATCATGGAAGAAAATAAATCATACAAGTAACTAAAAAACAAAGAAAATTTTCTCCACAAAAATTGAAGTAATATGAAAAAAAAATCATAATTAATACAATTAAATGTTGTAATAACAACTTGAATTCTGTGACAGTAGGATGACATTAGTTAGGGACGGACCCAGTTCAATGGTCACGGGTATATCTTGGCCCCAGCAGCCCAAAGGTACTGGGTTCAAGCCCCAGCTGTATAGCTTTGCATATTTTTTCACAAATGAATTGGTTAAACTTGAAAGCAAACTTAAAATGTCATAGGAGCTGTAGTGCTAATAATTCATTGAGTTTTTTTTTCTAATATAATTTAAAGTTATATTAGATTTCTTGTGAATTTTTTTTCTCATTATTATTAAATTTTTTAGTGACAAATTCAAATATTATATATATAGAGAATAAAGTATTTATTTGATAATACATCATATTAATTTTTACCCCCCTCTTTATCCTAACTCTGCGCCTGTGTCTGTCCTGCACTAATGTATGAAGAGGTATTCGTGGAAGTGAGAAAATTGAGAAGCAAAAAGGGTATAGAATCTGATTATGTTAAATTATATGAATAAGATAAGACTTAATTTTTCTTTTGAATTAACATTTTCAATATATATGTATAAATAAAAGTCAATCCGTTGAGTCTAATATGCTTTTTTTAATAGTCTATGTATTGACTTATTTAAGTAAAATAAATATTTTTAGAAGTCTTGGACAAAGATTCTTTCTTTTTTAAAATTAAAAAAATAATTATATTCATCATTTTACCATTCATTTATATACTCATCTTGTATGATAGAATCTTTATCCACATCATACCAATTCCACTTTTCAAAATCATAACAAATCCACTCTAAATCAGTTAATATAAATGATCTATACATTTAATAATAGAGATTCAACAACAACAACAAAAAATTGTCACTTGGTATCTAAATTTACATCTCATTTTTACCTTAAAAAACTATTACTTTTATGATATTTATTTAGGTTAAAATGTAAATACATGTTGCCAATTGCCCCACTACTTAACTCCTATATTTCTTACATGCTTTTTGCCTTGCATTCTCTTTCTTTCTTCTTTTTGTTCAAACAAGTCATTACATTGCATCTCTTTCTCTTCTTTCATGTACTTATTTTTCTTCAACTAGCCTCTTATTTTCACCTTCTTGTTAAAATCCATACGCCACCATCTTTGTAAAAATTCCAACACTACCTTTTTATTGACAAACCATACAGTTTTTTATTAACAGATAACCTCTTTTTAGTTTTTAATTATTTTAAAATAATTAACATTTTATTTTTTATTTATTTTCAATACTTGACAAGTATACGAGACACATTAGTAGATTATGACAAAACTAGCCAAACTACCTTGTGAAAAAGAAAAAAGAAAAACACCGTTGAGCAATTATCGCACTAATCCTCTCCTTACGTCGTTGAGTTTGGCCCAAATAAACCCACCGACTTTCCTTCTGTGTTGGGTGAAATTGGGCTGATGATGATGGTATTTGGCCCATATCCTTGTGTTTTAGTTTTGGTATGTTTTTTTTAAACCCGTTCTCCTTAATTATAAGTGCTTCAATTGGTTCGTTATGCTATTTCGTTTTATACACCACCAACAAAACAATCAAATTTGAACCTATAATTTTATGCAAACTATCCCAAACTCTTCACCACTAAATCACATTTCAGTGACTTTCATTCTTTACTTACTCTTGGATTGGAAGAGAGAACAAAAGAAAAGAAAAGAAAAGAAAATTAAAAAGAAAGGAATTGATAGAATAGAAAACAATATAAAGAAAGAAAACAAAAAAACTATATTTAATGATATTTTATTCCTTACTCAAAGTAAAAAAAATTAAAAAATATAGATAATATTATTATTTTGGATAATAAAACACTATTCTTTTCTTAGCTTTCTTTTCAATAGGGGAGAGACAAATTTTATGTTTCACGTGAATGCATCATCTTATGTTAAATTTGATCATGTTTAGTCATGTTATGAGAGAGGAAGATGCAAACATTTTAAACAAGTTAAGCTCTCTTAAAATGGTAAGACCAATTCAAAGTATTTATATATTTTCCTCTCATAACATGACTAAACATAACTAAATTTAACATGAAAAAATTCATTCCCAAGTTTCACACCTTTTTTTTTCTCTCTCTATTTTTTCTTCTTTATTTTTTCTTATTTTCTCTTCATATTCAAGCAAATGATAATGTCTTAATCCCTTCATTTTTATGTTATTTTCTCTCTCCAATTTCTTTTCAACCAAGCGAACAATAAAAGTTATTGTTCTTATACTAACTTAATTTGCTTCCCCATTAATGAAATTTGATTTGAAATCTGAATCAATGTGTCCAGGGAGTTCTTCATGAAATAATTCCTGATCCGATCCAATTGGGTCTCAGATGCAAATTAATGAAATTGTGATGCTTCTATACTTCAAATCCATGTCACGAGTCCTTTAGAATATTTTGCTTTCAGCTTCATTCTATTGCCCCCAATATGACAAGGTCACTACGTACTTGATTGCTTTGTGATGGTGAAACTTGACTGTACTGTAATGCTTTGGGTTTACTTGTTGGAAATTTTATGTAAACTATCATAAGTTAATTAAACATTTAAATTATTTGATGTCAAAGTAATTGGATTTATTTTGTTTAAGTCCAATTATTTTGTAAATATTATTATTATTAAACCTATTATTGCATTACTAGTTAGTGGATTTGTTATGGGCTTTTGTGTTTGTGTTTGTTATAATGGGAAGGCTAGACCCATCAGTCTGTTTTATATAGGGAGAGTGCCTTGTTCCTAACTATATATAGGGTGTTAGTTGCCCCGTTGACATTAACACAAAAAACCTAATGTTAAACGTCTTGAGTGAACGAGTTAAAGGGACACAAAAAATATAAGAAATAGACAGAGAGCAGAAAAATAATGGTGTTATATTATCGAAGTTGTATATGAGTACAAAGGAGCCAATGCCTATTTATAAGCTAGGTAGAGAATAAAGTAATAATGACAATAATTAAATTAAATCAAGAGTAAATCAATTAGAAATAAATCTAAGATACTAAATTATTCTTAACACCTAATATGGAATATGGAATAGGAGTAGTAATCTTTCCCCAATCCTAATTTTCGTTCTCTCGTCTACCATGACTATATATGAAAGCTCATTCCACGTATTCCTGTATCAATTTCATATATACTGATTATTGTTGTTGTTTCACATGCCATAATTCAATGTTAAACTGTACATGTAAATTTTAGAGTATATTGTTAATATTGTTTGACTATAAATTTCGTTCAATTGGTATCAGAGCCAAATTAACTTATGGTTATGGCTTTGGAACAAAACGAATCATTATTTGTTAATACAACACGAATTGAATTCATTTTTTTTTTTGAAACCGACACAGGTGAACAAGCAGAGGATACTAGGGCGCTTCAGAGAACCATGTCGAAGGAACTCGGCAAAATGACCCCGTAAATTCGGGAGAAGGGGTGCTCTCCTATCTTTGGATTAGGAAAGCGGCACATACCAGGGGGTAACGACTGTTTATTAAAACCACAAGACTTTGTAAGTGGTAACACCATGTATAGAGTTTGACACCCGCCCAGTGCTGGAAGGTCGAAAGGAGAAGTGTTATAAGCTTTGAATGGAAGCCATGGTTTGTGTTATTAACCTTGAAATTGATTGAGCATTTTTGTTATTGGAATCATGTTGAGTATTTCGATATAAACAATTTGTGAATTGGCTTTGAATTGAAGGAGATATGTCCTGTTGAACTTGTATGAACCCTAAGATATTTTCAATTTGGGATTTTAAGTTGTGGTCGATAAAATTCGAAAATTCCTTAGGGATTTCGTGGATACTGAAATTTTGAATTGATCCTGATTGGAATCGTGAAATTTGGTTGAGAATCGAGTGAGAATTTCATCAAACACTCGAGCTATACAACTGTTTTTGGTGTACTCTCCGAACTTTGACCTGTAAATTTTGTGCATATTCATAACATTATTGGGCACAAAATTTTTTGGTACATTCTTAGAGTTAATGTACTTTGGTTATTGAAATAATTTTGACCCCTAATGTGTTTAATATTATGCTTTATAATTATACAATATTGTTATTGATTATTGCACAATATTTTTTTTGAGAGTTATTATTTGAAAATTTTAGAATTATTGTTTAGCATATTTTGTAATTGTGAGCACTTGAATTGGTTTTAAATTGCTTCCTTGTGAGATAATTCGAGTTAGCCTATATTACATTTTATTGGGTTGACTTGGTTTTTTTTTTATTTGATAAAGAGATAGATGACAATCTCTGTGTCAAATTTGAAGTCACCCTGCTCAAACCACTTGCCCTCTACTGTAATAGTTAAAGTGCTTTGCACATTGCCGCCAATCTAGTATTCTATAAATGCACCCAACACTTGGGATATCGATTGTCATCTTATTTGCAAAAAGCCACAGGCTGGTTTGATGTGATTATTGCTAGTTTCCTCTAAAATCAACTAGCTGACATCTTCACCAAGAACTTCCTCCCCACAGTCTTTCTTTGATATTATTTCCAAGCCAGGGTTAGTGAATATTTTTCAAACCCCAGCAGGGTAACAAAAGATGTAACGTGATACTTTCCATCTTTACATGATAATTTTATCTTTTATAGGATTCCTTCTAATTTTACAATATGCTAAGATAGGAAATATAGGATTCTGATTTTGTATATATTTCCTTTATTGATCTTTTTTTATTCTTTCTTTTTATACAGTTGATATCACAACCTGTGTATATATTGTACATTACTACCAATGAAATATACAATGAAATCTCAGTTTTTATTTCATAAATCCTGTTAGTATTTAAACATACATTACAATAAATTCGGCCTAAGACCACATTTTCACTGCAACAAATTTGGCTACAACCATATTTCTTTATACTATAAAAAGAAATTTATAGACAAAGGCAAAAATTCATAATACTTCAAATCTCCCTTAATTTGGTAACTCCACAAAAAAAAATTGTAGTGTATGAACCGTACACAAGACCATTATTTGGTGGTGAAAAAAGAAATGAGAAAGATGTAATCTCCCTAAACAAAAGGGGTGCTAGTGCAATACATTCTAACTTCAGGTACGTAGAGTGTAATTATCCCTCTTTATTACATGTATATATTTTTACATTTGTCTCTTAACAACAAGACAAAGAGGATTCTTCTTATGCTGGGTAATTCCAAGCAATACTTCATTATCGATGTTTTCCTTTTTTACCCATTCTGGCAATTTCCAATCAAAGGAATGAAGATTAGCAAGAATAATATCTAGATTTACAACTCCCATATGCATACCTGGACATATTCTACGACTTCCACCAAATGGCATTAGCTCGAAATCTTGTCCACGAAAATCTGCGGAATTGTCTAAGAACCTCTCTGGAAAGAACTCCTTAGAGTCTTTTCCAAACATCAGGGTCTCATTGAACTGTGCTATAACCACTAACTAAACTACGATTACAACTGGCTAACTATCATGAACGATCATGGTTGGAATGCTACAATTATAAGGACCCACTATTGGGGAACTAATGGTTGAACTGTTGTAACGGTGCTGACTAATTGTCTAAGATGTTAACTGATCTACTGATTAACTGTTCTAAATTAAAACTACCAACTATATATGCTGATATAAGTACTCTGACTGACTACCTGAGCTATTGTCTAACTACTACGATTGTACTCTCTAATCGTATATGTGGATACACTGAACCTAAGTAAGGATTTGGACTTGCCTAATATGCTAAATTCATACCATAATATCATTGTCGTTACATACACGTCTTACTTTTTATTTATTTTATGAAATTTTAACTATCCTTCAACACTTTTCTTTATTTAAGAAATGCATTCATAGTAAAAAATAAAATAAAATGAAATGCACACATCTTAATAAATAAATAAAAAACCCAAAAAGTGCTACATATTATTTATTATATGGACCTTCACACAGCCCATTATTTGATAGCACCATTAGACAGTTTAACCTGTACAGGCTTAATTTCTTGGTAAAAAATGAACCAACTCAACTTGGAACACATGTGATCCGTAGCTCCAGAATCAAGAATCCAAGAACCAAATGCTGTTTTGGATGATACACAGGAGACAAGAGCCTGAGGCATACCTGTGTTATTTATGTCCAAGGAAGGATCAATGCTCACTTGCGAGGCCTGGGCAACATTACCAGGGGTCTGATTCTGCTGAATCAAGGTGAGCAGACTTTGATACTGCTCCTGAGTGAGACTAAATGCATTAGTCCCCGATCCACTTCCTTGCTGTTGAGATTTTGCTGCTGAGGATTCTTTGTTTTCAGGTTTCTGTTCAGCATCAGCACAGTTTGCTGCAGAATTCTTTGTTGTCCAATGTGCAGGGTAGCCTATGATTCTGAAACACTCCTCATAGGTGTGTCCTGTCTTGCCACAATTAGTGCACGATTTTCCATTTCCTTTAGGTTTTTTCACAGATTTACCACCGTTTGCAGCAGATGATACAACATTCAATTGAATTTTATTTTCCTCATCAAATTCTCCATCTAGTTCTCTCTCTTACTGAGAAACTATAGTAAACACTCGATTCAAAGGTGGCAGAGTTTCACTCATCAAGATCTGCGACCTTACATTAGCAAATTTTTCATCTAGTCCAATGAGAAACCTAAGTGCATAGTCTTGTTCTCTATGTAACCTATTGTTTCTAGTGGCTGCACATGTGCACTTAATTGCACACACACACTCGATACACGGCCTGTAGTTCTCTAACTCTTCCCACAGAGTTTTCAGCTCAGTGAAGTAATCATTAACAGAAAGATTACCTTGCTGAAGCGTGTATAGATCGTGCTGGATCTTAGCGATTCTGAGGAAGTCTCCCTGAGCAAATCACTCCTACAGATCCTTCCAAACTGCAGCTGCATCTTCTATGCCGTCTATGCTTCTAGCAATTGCATTTGACACCGAATTCATGATCCAGGAGTGGATCATAGTGTTACAACGCTCCCAAGCTTCGAACATAGGATGAAACTCATCCGGTTTCTGAATTTCTCCAGTGAGAAATTTGAACTTGTTCTTCGCAATCATAGCTCTTCTCATTGACTTGCTCCAACGGTGATAATTCGGACTTGTTAGAAGCGCAGGGACAATGATCAGCGAGGGATTCTCACTTGGATGAAGGTAATAAGGACTGCTAGGATTCTGTGCTGGATCGCCATTATTGCAACCGGTAGCTTCAGACGAGCTTCTTGCCATGGCGTTAACACGATTTCCTTGTGCACGCACCATTCTCGAGCAAGCGCAGCAGAGCTCTGAAGATCAGAGCTCTGATACCATAACAGAAATTAGAGAGTGGAGATGAGAGAACAATGCGAGAGAGAAGAGTGAATTGTGCATAATTCTCATTATTCTTGCAATGCACTGTTTGTGCGTATATATACAGGAGGAAATTACCACGGTGTGGTCACAAACTTGCCGCCTACAGTAGTGGGTCCTGTAACTAACTAACTAACAGAAAGAAAGTTAGTGAGTGAAACGGCTCCAACAGCTCACGTGGTGGCCTCACGTTTGCGTTGTTCTCTTAGATTGTGTGAATAATGGGCATACCCTTCGGTGTGACATTATTTGACATAATCATTGTGTGATAGAGAAAAATAAATTAATTATATTTTATATATATTGTAAGTAATTTTTCAATATTAGCATTATTATTTTTCTCTATCAAGTGAGAGACTTGGATATTGTGATTCAAGACCCTTCGGCGGAATTACAATGATATAAGTGCTCTAGTTCAATTAATTGTCCAATTAATTGAACATGAGAAAATCATCAATACATGTGTAAATATTTTTTTGGGTTTTTTTGATTTTCTCTACCTTTTGATCTATCGTCGCTTTTAATTTTAGAACCTTAATTAAGAACATTGTTAAGTCTCTTTGATTGTATTGTTACTCCTCGGCATATTGAAAATTTTGTTTAGTGGGAGTTAGAGACTTTATATTGTGTTATGTTCTTAATTGTTATTGAGTGTATGTCCAAACTTGTTACTCTTTGGCATATTAAAATTGGTGTTTGTTTTAAATATGTTGGATTAGTGGGAGTAATATATATTGTCATTATTGTCTTAAGACTAAATAATTTTTTGCCATATATATATTATCGTGTCCTTCCGTTTTATATATATGGCGTATTGTGGTAGACTCTTGTCTATTAAGTTACTACAGAACATGTTGATCCCCTAATCAATGGCTAGCAACATTTCAGGGCATAATGAGGTTCATTTTGATGTTTTGGGTTAGGGGAGTTTGTTCTGTAGGTTCGTTGTGACCTCATGTTATTGTGAATGTCATTTAAGCCTGCCTAGCTTAATTATTGACAAATTTTGTGTAATGACAATATAATTGAGGCATATTGGACCCAGTCTCAATATTTATGCTGAGATATCTTGTTGCATCTCAAAAAGGCATATGGGGCGTATGCAACTCATTGTTGAGCATGTAACCCGTATGGGTATGATGAGGTTTTTTGATATATTGGTTTAGTGGGAGTTTTATCCCATACGTAATTTCCTTTTGGACCTCATATGATATATTGTCGTCTTATTGAAACATTTAACAATAATTATTTACTGCTGTGACGACAATTATCCTGTGTTGCCATAATTTGTTTATTATGATTTGCGCAATTGAAATTATTTATATTGTTGTTGTATAATGGCATAATATTGAGACATTTCGGACCCAGTCTCATGTTATTATTGTAACGAGATTGTCTTTCAATCTCATATAGCATCTTGGGCAGATGATTGGGACAAATATTTTTCACGTTCATAAAGGTCACTGAAATGTAGTGGTTTTTTATTTCTGTATGATATCATTGCTCCTTCGAGTGTGATTTTCTGCAGTAATGGAATACTTATACATTTCATTTTGGATCTTGTGGTTAAGAACGTTGTGTTATTCTGGTATTTATTGTGGTCACATAGTGTAAGTTGATCTGGATTAATGTTTATTTTGTAATCTAATTTATGCTGTCCAAGTGGGAGAATGTTGGAATAATTATAATAATTATTTTTTGGACGTGCATAAATTAGTGTTTTTTTGTCCAGATTAAATTGATCACCAGAATAATGTTTACATGTGTTTGGACTAGCTGATGATAGGTAGGCTAGGTCCATCATTACCTAATGTATGGAAGAGTCCCTTCGCCTACCCTGTGTCAGTTTTTTATTCTCCCTATTAAGAATAAATAAACTTTTTTTTCTCCTGCCTTGAGAGGACTGACACAGAGACTAGGAGACAGAAAAACTCTTCCTCTCCTTCTATTTTTCCTCCATTTCTCTTCTCTGCAGGCACCAAAGAAAATGGCCTCCGCTCCTTAAATTCAAGGTAAAAATTCCTCTTCTCTATCACTATGCAATTGTTAATATTTCACATGTTGTGATTAGAACAAACATAATTTTCTATCATTGCATCTGCATCCCATATGTTTTCGAAGTGTCCTATGTCGTTGTGTTGACGGCCACCACATCCTTTTTCCCACTTGCACTTCTATTGTATCCCTTTTTGTCGTGTACCCATTGTGACTTTATCGTGTTGGCTTCGTGGTTTCTTCACGTTGCCTCTGCAACCGCATCAACTTCCTCTTTCACGTCGCCACTGTCGTCCTCCCCTGTGTTAACTCCACCACCTTCATAGACCTGGTTTGCCGCTACCTTGACTATACCGTGACTATGTCTTGGTCTATTTCCGCCACTTTGACCAGATCACCATGCCACCACAAGACCTCTCCAATATAGGTATACTCAATTTACTTTGTCAACTTACATTTTTTGTTTATTTTCGAGTTTTAATCTAATGTGTTAGGGTCATTGTTAGGACCATGTTTGGGACTGTGTTTATTGGATTATGTTATGTGCATGCATTTAGGTGTGTTATTGGATTTTTTTTTTGTTTTTTTTTTGTATTTTTATAAATATGGGCCCTGGAGGAAGATGAGGCAAGGGTAAGGGCATTGACTAGTCTGGCAAGGGTGACGGCGGTTCCCATGGCATGGGTGATGACCGTGACCAACTTTCTAATCCAATGTTTGTTCTCGATCAGCTGACACGAGATGATGATGCAATGCTTAGTATGATAGAGAATGAAGTTGAGAGTGATGGAAAGGAGGGAAAGAAAACTGAATTGTAACTGAATAGAAAAACTTGCATTAACTCAGGCATGTGCCTTGTATATATACATACAGCAGCTGAAGCTTGTGCTACAAGCAACCAATAATTTTACCCCTCTAACTAACTTAACTGCCTAACGGCATTTTGCCTAGCTTTCACTCTCTAATACCCCCCCCGCAATCTTGGCCTGGTTGAAACAAATTATGCAGACCAAGATTGGACATTATTCCTTTGAAAGGCAACGGCCCAAGGGGCTTGGTGAATACATCGGCGAGTTGCAATTTCGAAGAGATTGGCAGGAGGTGAATGAGGCCTGTTTGAAGCTTTTCTCGGACAAAATGACAGTCAATTTCTATGTGCTTAGTGCGCTCATGGAAGGTTGGATTATGAGCAATTTGAAGGGCGGATTGATTGTCACAGAAAATGGAAGCTGGGGTAGTAGGTTTCATGGCCAAATCTGTCATCAGATATGTTAGCCATTGAACCTCACTTGCTGTCACGGCCAAGGCCCGATACTCGGCCTCACAAGAGGATCTAGAGACAACCTTCTGCTTCTTAGACTTCCAGCTGATGAGGGATTTCCCCAGGAAAATGCAGTAGCCCGAGGTAGATCTTCTAGTGTCAGGACATCCTGCCCAATCTGCATCGGTGTAAACCTGCAGTTGTAGTGAAGAGTTACTAGGGAAAAAGAGGCCAAGGCCTGGTGCTGCCTTGATGTACCTGAGGATTCTGATTGCTGCTTGGTGATGTGTGGACAAGGGAGCTGCCATAAACTGAGCTAGCTGGTTGACAGCATAAGAAATATCAGGGCGAGTGGTAGTGAGATATATCAACCGACCAACTAGTCTGCGATATGCGGATACATCATCCAGGGGATCACCAGTATCCTTAGACAACCTCTGAGAGCTATCCATGGGAGTGGTGCAAGGTTTGCAGGCTGTGAGGGAGGCATCTTGTAGGAGTTCCAAGGCATATTTTCTTTGTGACAAAGAAATGCCTGTGTTGTTCCGAGCTATTTCCAATCCTAGGAAATACTTGGCTTCTCCAAGGTCTTTAATCTTGAAGGATTCATGAAGGAAGGCTTTCATTTCTTTTATTGCTGAAATGCTGCTGCTGGCTAACAGTATGTCATCAACATACACCAGAAGGGCTGTAAAGGAATCAGGAGTTGCTTTGATGAACAAAGAGTGATCCGAGCTTGATTGAATATAGCCACAAGACAGGAGAGCAGTGGACAGTTTTGAGAACCACTGGCGGCTGGCCTGTTTGAGACCATAGAGGGACTTCTGCAGGAGACATGCCTTGTGAGGACCAGAAGAGGGAAACCCCTGGGGTAATTGCATATAGACCTCCTCATGAAGATCACCATGTAAGAAGCCATTGTTGACATCAAGCTGATGCAAATGCCACTTCTTAATGGATGTCAAAGCCAGAAGCAGTATAACAGTGGTCATCTTGGCAACCGGACTGAAAGTGTCCATGTAATCCACTCCATGGGTCTGGTTGTACCCCTTTGCAACCAAACGGGCCTTGTACCTTTCAATAGATCCATCTGCCTTTAGTTTCACTTTGTACACCCATTTGCAACCTATTGGGTGTTTCCCAGGTGGTAAATCCACCAGTTTCCATGTATTGTTTAATTCCAAAGCAGCAATTTCAGCTGCCATTGCATCCCTCCAGCAAGCATGTTTGACAGCTTGAGCATAAGAGGTTGGTTCAGCTATGGTGGTCATGTTGAAGAGAAATTTCTGATGAGTGGGGGAAAAAGCATCATATGAGAGGACAGATTGAAGGGGATACGGCACGGTAGGATTGGCTGTAGTGTGTGATAAATTGCAGTGATAATCTTGCAGATAGGGAGGAATAGTCTTTTGCCTTGAGGATCTCCTGGGGGGCTCCATGACAGCAGGTAGGTGATCTTGTGCATCAAGTGGCTGGTCAACTGATACAGTGCTATCAGCAACAGGAGCATGTGTGGCAGGAGGTAAAAAACTATCTGCTGAATCAGCAATGAATTGAGGGACTACAGGGAAGACAAAATCAGAGTGTTCTTCTGCTGGGGGAGGGTGTGGGAAAAAACTCTCATAAAACATGACATTTCGGCTCATGAAAATCTCTCTAGTGTTGATGTTGTACAAGATAAAACCCTTCACTCCCATTCTGTATCCAAGAAATATGCATTTGTGTGCTCTTGGGTCAAGCTTAGTTCTCTGCCTATGTAAAGAGTTTGCAAAGGCTAAACAACCAAAGACTCTAAGAAAAGTAAAGTCGGGTAGTTTATGATGCAGAAGGGAAAAAGGGGAATTATCTTGGAGTGTAGTGGATGGTAACCTGTTGATGAGGAAAGCAGCATGTTGCACAGCAAAGGACCAGAAGGGGGGAGGCAGGTTGGCCTGAAATAGCAAGGCCCGAGTGACATTCATTAGATGCTGATGTTTTCTCTCTACCACTGCATTCTGCTGAGGTGTTTCCACACAGGACAATTGATGAACAATGCCCTTTGCAAGGAAAAACTCTTTCAGGGAAAACTCGGGGCCATTATCACTTCTAACCTTCTTGACCACCCTCTGAAATTGAGACTCAATCATGAGAATGAAGGCTTTCAAAGCTGGAGCAGCTTCAGATTTGGATTTTAGGAGGAACAGCCACACATATCTGCTATGGTCATCTACAATGGTCAAAAAATATTTGTGCCCCTGCAGTGATGGTACTGGTAATGGTCCAAATATATCCACATGTATCAAGTCAAAACAATGAGATGAATGAGAAGAGCTAAGTGCAAATGGTAAAGCTTTCTGTTTGGCCAAGTGACAGACATCACAAGCAAAAGAATTGTGAACACCAGCAGAAATGAAATCAAAGTGTTTATGCATTAGCTTCAATTTCTCTTTAGGTACATGTCCAAGGCGAAAATGCCACAAGTCAAATACAGTATTTTGAACAAAGTTTATTGAATGTAAAGGGACTGAAGAAGAAGTGCAGATGACAGGATCTTTTAGTATGTATAAGCCTTGCTCCACATTAGCAAGTCCAATCTCCTCCATGCTGTGGCAATCCTGGATTGCACAAGAGTCAAAACACACTCTAAGAATGCAGTCATTGTCAAGGCATAGCTTTGTTATTGCAATCAGATTGAAAGCAAAATTGGGAATAAACAGGACATTGGTAAGACATAGCCTGTTATTAAAGATAATTGTGCCTGAAATTTTAGATATTAGAGACTGGCCATTGGGCAAGGAAATTGTAACCGGGGGATCAAGCATCCTGTGAGAGTTAAAATATTCCATTGAGCAACAAATATGATCCGTGGCTCCAGAGTCCAGGATCCAGGGTACAGGATCGAATCTACCTGAAGAAGAACCAGAATTGGCTATGTTGACATATGCTGAAGGGGGTGCTGAGCCTGGTTTCTGAATTAGGGCCAGTAGACTTTGGTACTGATCCGGAGTAAATCCAAATTGCACATTGGATGTATCAGCAGCAGCAGTGGCATTAGATGAGTCAGTAGTGGCAGCATTAGCCCTTCGTGTGTTAGACTTGAACTTGTAGCCAGCAGGATACCCGTGCTTCTTATAGCACTCATCTACTGTGTGGCCACGAAAACCACAAAAGGTGCACTTCTTGCCTTTAGAAAGATTAGTGGATTTATCACCAGTGGATTGGTTAGCATTAGATGAGAAATTAAGCATAAGCTTGGCATCAGGAACAACCATGATCTGTCTTTCATGTTGGATAACCAAGGAAAAAAATCCGATTGATTGGGGGCAAGGGGTCCATGAGTAAAATTTGAGATCTAACAGTTTGAAAAGATTCGTTCAAACCTTTCAAGAATCGGATT
This sequence comes from Nissolia schottii, assembly GCA_003254905.1. Classification (NCBI taxonomy): domain Eukaryota; kingdom Viridiplantae; phylum Streptophyta; class Magnoliopsida; order Fabales; family Fabaceae; genus Nissolia; species Nissolia schottii. Next base: position 551,099 of record QANU01066119.1, on the reverse strand, counting down.
ATCCTATCGGCATCTTTCTGAGATTTCATTGTGGATAAAGCGCCACAAGAACAAGGAATTGCACAAGAGCAAGAAGGCGTGGGCCTGAACACATCAACTTCATCCCACAAAACCTTTAATTCAGTGAAAAATTTGGTAGCAGAAAGTTCACCTTGCTTGAGTGAGGCAATTTCTTCTTGCAAATCGGCAATTCTGAACAAATCGCCCTGGGAGAAGCGATCCTTTAACTCCTGCCAGACATCACAAGCACGATCGATCCAGATGATGCTTTGAGCGATGGAGGGATCCACTGCTCGGATTAGCCACGAAAGCACCATTTGATTGCAACGCTCCCAGTGAGGGTACAAGGAATCGTTCTTGGCAGGAATGGCGATGGATCCATCAGCAAAAGAAAGCTTATTCTTGGATAGCAACGCCATCCTCATGGCACGGGCCCAACTGTGATAATTCTGTCCCGTGAGCAAAGAAGAGACCATCACGAGAGATGGATTTTCATTGGATGAAAGATAGAAAGGGGAAAGAGGATCAAGAGCTGTTTCTTGACGAGATGAAGCAGAATCCATGGCGGAAAAATGGAAGAGAAGAGGAAGCGGAAGCTAAAAAATCGATGATACCATGATAGAGAATGAAGTTGAGAGTGATGGAAAGGAGGGAAAGAAAACTGAATTGTAACTGAATGGAAGAACTTGCATTAACTCAGGCATGTGCCTTGTATATATACAAACAGCAGCAGAAGCTTGTGCTACAAGCAACCAATAATTTTACCCCTCTAACTAACTTAACTGCCTAGCTGTCACTCTCTAATAGGTATTGTTATCTTTCGCTATTTGTTTGAACCTATTATTATTATTGTCCCATTGAACAGGGTCACTAGAAACCTAATGCCAAAAAACAATTGTCTTCTTGGACAATGATTTTTGAATAGAGAGCATAACTTGTCACAATTTCAGTGGAATAGGAGGGTGGCGGAGGGGTCCATATAGTAGGTGACCAACTCAACAAACAATCAAAATCTCTTCATTCCCATTTTCTGAAATGCAAAGCCTATACCGTTATGAACACTCCTTTTGAAAAAATCATAAAGTTGTTAGAAAAGGGGGAGGGGCACAAATTAAAGTTTGAATTTGGTGTTGAGTACTGGCTTAGATTTGCGCATCACTTTAAGGCTAAAATTAAGAAACCGTTAAGACCAAAGAAGTAACACAATTGAACTATTCATTCCAGCGACATTGCATGTTATATATTTGTTC
>QANU01066119.1:509117-549284 GCA_003254905.1 Nissolia schottii | reverse complement strand
ATGAGATGAATGAGAAGAGCTAAGTGCAAAGGGTAAAGCTTTCTGTTTGGCCAAGTGACAGACATCACAAGCAAAAGAATTGTGAACACCAGCAGAAATGAAATCAAAATGTTTATGCATTAGCTTCAATTTCTCTTTAGGTACATGTCCAAGGCGAAAATGCCACAAGTCAAATACAGTATTTTGAACAAAATTTATTGAATGTAAAGGGACTGAAGAAGAAGTGCAGATGACGGGATCTTTTAGTATGTATAAGCCTTGCTCCACATTAGCAAGTCCAATCTCCTCCATGCTGTGGCAATCCTGGATTGCACAAGAGTCAAAACACACTCTAAGAATGCAGTCATTGTCAAGGCATAGCTTTGTTATTGCAATCAGATTGAAAGCAAAATTGGGAATAAACAGGACATTGGTAAGACATAGCCTGTTATTAAAGATAATTGTGCCTGAAATTTTAGATATTAGAGACTGGCCATTGGGCAAGGAAATGGTAACCGGGGGATCAAGCATCCTGTGAGAGTTAAAATATTCCATTGAGCAACAAATATGATCCGTGGCTCCAGAGTCCAGGATCCAAGGTACAGGATCGAATCTACCTGAAGAAGAACCAGAATTGGCTATGTTGACATATGCTGAAGGGGGTGCTGAGCCTGGTTTCTGAATCAGGGCCAGTAGACTTTGGTACTGATCCGGAGTAAATCCAAATTGCACATTGGATACATCAGCAGCAGCAGTGGCATTAGATGAATCAGTAGTGACAGCATTAGCCCTTCGTGTGTTAGACTTGAACTTGTAGCCAGCAGGTTACCCGTGCTTCTTATAGCACTCATCTACTGTGTGGCCACGAAAACCACAAAAAGTGCACTTCTTGCCTTTAGAAAGATTAGTGGATTTATCACCAGTGGATTGGTTAGCAGTAGATGAGAAATTAAGCATAAGCTTGGCATCAGGAACAGCCGTGATCTGTCTTTCATGTTGAATAACCAAGGAAAAAATCCGATTGATTGGGGGCAAGGGGTCCATGAGTAAAATTTGAGATCTAACAGTTTGAAAAGATTCGTTCAAACCTTTCAAGAATCGAATTATCCTATCAGCATCTTTCTGAGATTTCATTGTGGATAAAGCACCACAAGAACAAGGAATTGCACAAGAGCAAAAAGGCGTAGGCCTGAACACATCAAGTTCATCCCACAAAACCTTTAATTCAGTGAAAAATTTGGTAGCAGAAAGTTCACCTTGCTTAAGTGAGGCAATTTCTTCTTGCAGATCGGCAATTCTGAACAAATCGCCCTGGGAGAAGCGATCCTTTAACTCCTGCCAGACATCACAAGCACGATCGATCCAGATGATGCTTTGAGCGATAGAGGGATCCACTGCTCGGATTAGCCACGAAAGCACCATTTGATTGCAACGCTCCCAGTGAGGGTACAAGGAATTGTTCTTGGCAGGAATGTCGATGGATCCATCAGCAAAAGAAAGCTTATTCTTGGATAGCAATGCCATCCGCATGGCACGGGCCCAACTGTGATTAGAAGTGAATGCTAAAACAATAGCTTCATGGTTAACGTCAGATGTTACTTGAGTTGGAATGCTGAGGCCACGTACCACACTATCTGAGAAGTAAAACACAATGATCATGTTATAAGAGACCTAACTATTGTGTTGTATAAGACACAACTATCTCATTATGAGAGACACAACCGTTGTTGATCTTTAGACACAACCTTCACATATTTAATTTACCTTCCAACAATGATCGTTGGGGCGCTGCCGCCGTATCATAGTTGAAACTATCCATCAACAACTCCATAAACTAGGGCTCCTTGCCAGCTAAATTTAGACGATTCGGCTCCATGACGAAACGAGAAAAGTGAATAGAAGAGAAGGCGCATAGATGAAAAAATGAATAGAAAAGAGAGAAATGAACAGAGAAGAAGCCACAGAGCAAAACGCAGAGCAAAACCAAGAAGAAGAAGAAGACAAACGAATAGGGAAGAAGACTGAAAAGCAGAGCAAAACGAAGTGCAGTACGCAGAGGAAGACACACATAGAGAGAAAACGAAGGAGGCGCGTGATTTGTTGTGGTGTACAAGTGGTTAGAGCGCTTTTTGCTAAATTAGGGTAGGTGCGCAAAGGATAATTATCCTTTTTTTTATGCTATGCTAGAAGTTAAGAGAGTTTAGTCTCTATCCAATAATGTCTTCAACCAACTTCATGCCCTTTTTTTTTAATATATATCGTGTCTTGTTCTTTTTTTTTTTTACATATATTATGTCTTCGAAGCTCTTAATTTTTTATTTTATATATGTATGTATATGTTTGTGTCTCTGACCAACGCACGTTTAATACAATTAAGATCCCATTATCAGCGTTGGCCTGAATGCTTTTGCTGTCTCTGACCAACTCTTTGTGCACGTTTAATACAATTAAGATCCCATTATCAACGTTGGCTTGAATGCTTTTTCTGACCAACGTTTGTTCACGATGGTCAATGAACAAGGATGCAATCACCCATATGTCAAGAGAAGCAATTAGTTTTCTCATTTCTTTATTTTTCTTTTGAATTTGAGAATGAAAAAATCATGATATTTGAGTCACGAGTAAATGTTTGTCTACAATCCATCAGTTGTTGCTCCGACAGCGAAACCAATTTGCCATATTTAATTTGGATAATCCCCTCCATTGGTGCAACTGTTGAAAAGGCCCAACAAGCCCCTGCAAATTAATCAATTAATTAAAGCAAATCATGCATGTAAGCGTCTCATCATGTTTAATTAGCAAAACAACAGTTTCAACACTCCAACATATACTATGCACGTAGAGTTGTGTTATATGTACTAATTTAATAAGACATTGTGTCGACTTATATCCTATTTATTGTTGAATTGATAACTCAATAAGCTCACACCCTAATAGAATTTATCAAATGGTGAAAGAAGTGTGAGGGACTCTTGAAACATTTCTCACGGTGCATTAATTTGTTTGAAACAATGAATCCGACGTACCGCAGTGACCTTGGTCCTTTATATTGTTGAGAGCTCCTTTCTGTCTCCAGTCCAAGCTTGGCTCAATGTCACTGAAACTCACATTTTGGTAGCCAAAGTTGGACAATTGTGGCTGCAGTTTCATCCGTTCCATATCCGTCCAATCATGGTATGCTGGTTACTATTCTATGATGACGGACTAACCTACCGTAGCTATGTTGGCTAACAATGCTACTTTGACCGTACTGTCTGGTTACTCAGGTAACTACTGCCTATCTATTATCACTGGCTTGGCTAACTGTGCTATAACCACTAACTGAACTACGGTTACAACTGGCTAACTATCATGAACTGATCATGGTTGGAATGCTACAATTATAAGGACCCACTATTGGGGAACTAATGGTTGAGCTGTTGTAACGGTGCTGACTAATTGTCTAAGATGTTAACTGATCTGCTGATTAACTGTTCTAAATTAAAACTACCAACTATATATGCTGATACAAGTACTCTGACTGACTACCTGAGCTATTGTCTAACTACTACGATTGTACTCTCTAATCGTAGAGTCCTGCTACACGTACACCAAAAAATATACACCATACATACACCATATACTTATATACATAAAGTTTGTATTTTAATGCTTGTAATGTTTGTGCATTTAATTAAGTATAATTGGGAATATCATCTATAAGTTTGTAATGTTTGTGCACTCATGAGAATAAAGTTTGTGGATTATTAATGGTGTATGTATGGGTGTATAAAATTGGGTGTACATGTAGCATTTTTGCTAATCGTATATGTGGATACACTGAACCTAAGTAAGGATTTGGACTTGCCTGATATCCTAAATTCATACCATAATATCATTGTCGTTACATACACGTCTTACTTTTTATTTATTTTATGAAATTTTAACTATCCTTCAACACTTTTCTTTATTTAAGAAATACATTCATATTAAAAAATAAAATAAAATAAAATGAAATGCACACATCTTAATAAATTAAAAAAACCCAAAAAGTGCTACATATTATTTATTATATGGACCTTCACAAAGCCCATTATTTGATGGTAACAAAATGAATGAGAAAGGAGTAATCTTTCCAAACAAAAGGAGTGCTTGTGCAATACTTTCAAACTCCAAGGAGGATAGGTTTGGTGCCATTATCCCTACTTAATACAAGTATACTTGACTTTTATATCTGTCTCTTAGCAACAAGACAAAGAGGATTCTTCTTATGCTGAGAAATTCCAGGCAATACTTCATTATCGATGTCTTCCTTTTTCATCCCTTCTGGCAATTTCCAATTAAAGGAATGAAGAAGGTTAGCAAGGATAATATCTAGAGTTACAACTCCCATATGCATACCTGGACATATTCTACGACCTGTACCAAATGGCATTAGCTCGAAATCTTGTCCACGAAAATCTATTGCATTGTCTAAGAACCTCTCTGGATAGAACTCTTCAGGGTCTTTCCAAGCATCAGGATCTCTTTGAATGGCCCAAACATTTATATACACTAATGTCTTGGCAGGAATATGGTAGCCATCTATAATGCAATCTTGATTTGTTTCTCTCTGCATCATATTCACCGCAGGATGCAATCTTAACGTCTCTTTCATTACTGCCTTGAAATAGGTAAGATTTTCAATGTCATCTTCATCTACGAAATCCTTCTTGCCGACAAAGCTCCTAATTTCTTCTTGAACTTTCTCCATTACTCTTGGGTTTCTTATTAGTTCAGTCATGGCCCAAACAATTGTGGCTGCAGTTCCATCCGTTCCACCTGTAAGTAAGTTCTGGTGGACAAAATAAAATAAAATAGAATAGAATTAGGATTGATTTAATTAAAGTAGATGGAATCCATATATATATATATATATAATTATACAGGAGGTCAATATATATGCATGGTTTCGGTCCTTTTAAACGAAAATACAGTTAAAATAAATGAAATTATAAAATGAGAACAGAGGAGTGCAAATTACCATGAACACTGCTTTGATTCGATCATAAGTGAGGTCTATGGAAAACGAGCGTTCCTTCTTCAGTTGAAGCAAGACATCAATTAGATCCTCTTTTTCGGGAGTCTTTCTGTTGGGATCCATGTGCTCATCAATGACTTGTTGGTAGAAAGTATCCAACCGGTTGAAAGTCTTGTGGAGACGTGCGCGCTGTCCGGTGAGTCTATCGATCCAACCCAAGAATGGAATATAGTCGGAAACAAAGAAGGTGGTAAACATGGCCTGACAATCGTTGAGCAAATCATGGAACTTGCTCTTTTGATCAACTGCCTCATCGTCATGATCATGATCATCATCTTCATACCTTCTTCCGAAAGCACTCCTACAAATGATGGTGCAGGTAAGAGACAACAAAACCTCACTCAAGTTTGTAACTTTAGAACAAGAGGCATGCCTAGATATTCTTTGAATAATCTGCTTGACCTCAAATTGTCTTATTGAGGAAAAGCTAGAGACGCGCATAGCACTAAGGACATGGGAAACACTTATTTTTCTGATTTCTCTCCAACTATCATTGTATTGGGAGAATCCTATATCTATGCCATTATAGGACATTGTTTGGAGGCCAAGTAGCTTAGGGCGTCCACAAAACGCAAGGTCATGGTCTTTGAGTGTCTCTTTGGCCACTTTGGGTGAGGTAACAACAATAGTGGGCCTTAAACCTACTTGAAGGGAAAATAGAGAACCGTATTTCTTGGAGAGTTCCCATAGCTGATGGTGGAAATTTGGTTGATCTATTTGATGAAGGTTCCCTACTATGGGGAGCCCTCTAGGACCGGGTGGAAAGGGTAAATGTTGCTTCTTGCTTTTTTGGTTTTTGAAGAACAAGAAGAAGAGAGTCACAAACACAGGAAGGATTATGTATACAACAACTGGCGACACCATACTTAGTTGTGAGGAAATTAACTAAGAGGAACACTATATATGTGTGTGTATGTATGTATGTATTCAAAGAGCTAGCTCGTATTGATTGTGAGGAATATGATGATAAAACGCACACTCACTGGCTTATATCCAGCTCTCTGATTTACTTGTGTATTTATAGGACTCATCAATTGGTACGCTGATTGGTATATAATTTGTTGTATTTTTTTATTAATAAATAACAGTTATTATGCACGTTACTCCTATTTTTTTATGCTTTGCTAGAAATTATAGAGTTTGTCTTTATCCAATCATGTCTTCAAAGCTCCTTTTTTTTTTTTTTCATTTTTTTTTATGCTATGCCACTTTGGGCTGAAGGCTTATGTTGACCAACGTACACGATGGTTTATGAACGACGAAGCATAGGCTTGACGGGTCCAATCACCCTTATGCCATGAGATATATAATTATTTGTTGCTAGTTGCTCCTTATTTTTCAATTGATATGATATTCTTTGTTAATTTGAGATATAAGATTTGTCTCGTAAAAAATAAAATAAAATAAAGATATTAGATTTAAAAAGGACTAGCAATATTCATGGTCAATAATTTCACTTGGCACTTCTTTCCCAATTAATTTGACAACTTGACAAATATTTTATGCTATGCTAGAAATTATAGAGTTTGTCTTTAACCAATCTTGTCTTCAAAGTTCTTAGTTTTTATGCTGTACCAATTTGGGCTGAAGGCTTATGTTGACCAACGTTGTACACGAGAAGCATTTTTTTTCCTTTAATTTTCTTTTGACTTTGTTGGACTCAATTATATATATATATATATATATATATATATATATATATATATAATTATTTGTTGCTAGTTGCTCCTTATTTTTCAATTGATATGATACTCTTCGTTAATTTGAGATATTAGATTTGTCTCATAAAAGAATAAAATAAAATTAAGATATCAGATTTAAAATTTACGAGTAATATTCATGGTCAACGATTCCACTCGGCATTTTTTTTTCTCAATTAGTTTGACAATATGCCAAATACTGTTGCACACAAGCGAATGCTGATACTAATACTTTCACATTTCTAATGTTCTGTTGCTGTATTTAGACTCAATTGGATTGTATTAATTAGTTGAGGTGAATTTGGTTTGGAATTAATCAAGTGGAATTATTTTTTAAGCTTTTAGATTCTTGAAAGAAGTTACACGCTGAGCCGCATACTTCGCGGTTTGCTGATAAAAAAGATAACAAAAAGTTTGCTAAATTTTCCTTGTAGAGATTGTACTAGTTTTTGATATTCACTGATTGTAAGTCTGTGATTGAAGCTAGCCCCTCTTATATCATGCAGACTTGCCTTCTCTCGGCAAAAGTTTGTAATCTCATTGATAAAACTGTTAGAAGTTTTCTTTGGGGTTCTGTGGATGGAAGCAGACGTATTAGCTTGGTCTCTTGGAATTCAGTATGTAAATCGAAAGCAGAAGGTGGGCTTGGCCTTCGTCAAGTTAGATTGTCGAATATATCTTTCTTGGCTAAGCTTGGTTGGGGTCTTATTATGAACAAGGAATCTCTCTGGGCCTAGGTTTTGAGGAGTAAATACAGATGTGGAGAGGCTATCATTCCTAAAGTCAAGCCGAAGACTAACCAGTCGAATGCTTGGAAATGTATTACGAAAGCCTGGCAACATGTCCGTGATAACATTATTTGGCGGGTGGGCAATGGGAATACTATTAGGTTTTGGAAAGATCATTGGATCCCTGGGTTCATATCGTTGGAGGCATACTCTTTAGTTCTTATTCCGCAGTTTGATCTCTATCTCATTATCGCCCGTTTTGTGAATGATGAAGGTAATTGGGATTGGGCTCGCATTTCGCCTATTTTACCTGGTACTATATGTAATCTGATGATAGTTATCCATCCCCCTTCCCCTAGTCTAGGCGATGATTACGTTGCCTGGGCTCCTAGCCATGACGACTCTTTTTCTATTAAATCAACTTATTCAACTCTATCGGGAGAGGATTCTATACACATCAGAGAACCCCTTTTCAGGTTAATTTGGAAGTGGAAGGGAGTTGAGTGGGTGAAATCCTTCCTCTATCTGATTTCTAGATAAGCTTAACTGACTAATGTGAATCGTGTGAGTCGTCATTTTTCTTTGGATAGTTCCTGCCCTCGATGCTCTAATCATGTTATGGAGACCATTCTGCATGCCCTTCGAGACCATTCTGACTTGTCTTGGGACTAAATGCGTACACATTTCTAACAGTAGGCTGAGTCATTGCTTTATTAGCAATCAGCTACTAGAATTGTGCATGTGGTCTAAGATAATGTTTTCCCACATAAATCCTCAAGCATACTTGATAAGTGCCCAATTTACACAATTTTCAACTATTAAAATGGCACTCATTCGCTTATGTTTTAAAGAATTATCTAACTAAAATCCCCACTTTTGTAGGTTTTATAATCTATTATTAAAGATGGATGCAAGCATAATTAATTGAAGAATAATCCCTGAAGAATGGGGCAAAGGGCAAAAGAGGAAATAAGAAGGAAAAGACCAAATCAGACGAGCATACCGCTCAGCGGTGTACCCTGTACCGCTCAACGGTAGTACCCTCGAAGCCACTTGCTGCCGGCGCATTTATGACGCCAGCTGGCGCCACCCTGACATGTCGGCACCGCCCCTGCAAAGTCAGCCGTCACATTAATTATGCCAGCCGAGCAGCCGCAAAGAATGGCCAAGCCGCTTAGCTATAACTCATGGCTGCTCAGCGATAATAACCAAATTGCTCAGCGGTGGTGCCCAAACCGTTGAGCGATGCCTATAAATAGAGGAGGTCGTGCCATTCATTAATCTCATTCCATACCCATACCCCCCTTTCCCCCACAAAACACTTCATTCTTTTGTACTTTAAAGCTTATGTTAGTTTATCAACAAAGAGGAGGCCGGTGAAGGAGTCAGGAGATCGAGGAAGCTCGGCGGCTGCCGTCATGATAGCGTGAGAACGTGTCATGGTAAGCGTCCAAACCTTGCCTCTGAGATTCTCTTGTAAGATGGATTTTTAATCCTCTTGTTGTTGGGATTTTGATGAGTATTGTAGTATGATTGTATCCATGTAACTTTTTGCATATGAATCTATCCGTTTCTATGATTCACTTGGATGATTTTATACTTAATGCTAGCTTTTGTTTAGTGTTTTGATTCTTGATTTGAGACTTACTTGTATGAGCGAAAGTTATACTAATTAAGTTATAACCAAGTTAAGATCAATCTTGCTATGATAAGCTAGATTCTAGACTTAAATGTTGTGAACAAAAGTTACAATCATTGGTTAGAACTAAATCATTTCATCTAATTCTTGTTACCATAACTGGAATAAAGGATTAGCCGTTTTAACACCTAGAATAACACTGGCGTACTTTGTTAAGCTTGTGTGCGAGAGTGACAGTTTAACAAAGGAAATCTGTGAACTTTTCATGCGCGAAAGCGATGAACAAGTTAAGAACTGGTGGCGGGCAATCAATGAAATGAGAATTCTGTGTACTAAGTAAATGGATGCATGAAACTTTGATATGATTCAAGTCCCAACAAGCTTCCGGATCTACCTCTGATTTGTTGCCTATTTATTTTTATGTTGTTTATTTACTTATTTAAAACTAGCAAGCAATTTACCAAATCCTTCACTTCATTGTTTAATTAACTAAACTCAAGAATGGTATTTTTGCAACTCCCTGTGGATACGACTATACCCGACTATACTGCAATTGGATCCCTCAAGCAAGGTTGTCAAACTCGAGAGTTTAAGTAAACTCGTGAAGGCTCAGTAAACTCGAATCGTAAACTCGACTCGTAAACTCGTAAGAGTTTACATATGTAAAAAAATATATGTTATAAGCAATATAATTAGGAACTAAACAAGATTAAATTTTGTATTCCTAATTGACATTGAATAATGTTAACTTTAAAATAAAATAAATAAAAAAAATCATAAAATATACCTTAATGCATGGCACTTAGTTATGTCATACTTTATTATGTACATGTATTACTTTATAGTTTGATAAAACATAACTCAATTTTGATAAATATATAAAATCGGCTTAGTAAACTCGATAAATATGGTCTAAAACACACAAAATCAACTAAGTATCTAAAAAAGTTACCAAATTCATACATCTTGAGATAAACTCGTAAACTCGTAGGTATATTTTAACTCGTAAACTCGCTAGTAAAATCGAGAGTTTACTTAAACTCGTATGAGTTTACCAAAAAAGAGTTTACATGAGTGTTAACTCGTTTTGTGTTGTGAAATCGTAAACTCGTAAGAGTTTACAAGTTAACTCGAGAGTTTAATAACCATGCCCTCAAGGATCTGAAAGCCGTAAAGGAGGATATATTATTTTGAACGACTGAAAATTTCAAATTAAGCTTTCAACCAATAGGGGTTTTGTTAACTTTATCCCTAGGAACATAATAAAGATAAGCCAGATTACTGGAACACACAAGTTACCTCAGATGCAACCTGGCCTTGTTCAATTGATGTATCCTAACCCATTTGCAGGTTTGGATCATGAGGATCCCTATGCTCATCTTACAAAATTCTATGAACTCTGTGGAACCTCAGGAATGTCCGAAGCAGACGAGGAGGCCATATTTTTAAGGATGTTTCCCCTGACTTTGATTGGAAAAGCTAAAGAGTGGTTGCTGGACCAATCACAACATGTCTTGTCAAACTGGGATCAATTGGAAGAGAAGTTCTGTGCAAGGTATTTCTCTGATTCAAAATATATGGATTTCAAAACTGCCATTTCTACTTTTGTGCAGTCACCTGGAGAAAGCCTCTGCGAGGCTTGGGAAAGATACAAATCCATGCTGTGGAGATGTCCAAATCACGAATTTGATGCCAAAACACAAGTGCACATCTTCCACAATGGACTCCAACAACAGCACAAACTGATGCTTGATGCAGCCGCCGGTGGACAGATTATGTCCAAAACACCAGAGGAAGCCATTTCCATCATTGATTCCATGGCCTTGACGGATCAACAAGGCCAGTACCACAGAGGACCGAAGGGAGGCTTGCTTGAATTAGGGGCAAATGATGCTATTTTATCCCAGAACAAGCAACTTCAACAACAAATTGACGAGGTGAAGAAGACCTCAAATGAGCTGCCAAAACAAATCAGGGAGGCTCGCGATGCAAAAAGGCAGCAGGTATTCCTATGTGATATTTGTTTAGGTGATCACTCGTCTATAAATTGTCATTTCAGGGAAGAGAACGTCAACTTCCTTGATAACCAGCCAAGGCCCTACCAAAGAGGACCGAATCAACAAAATCTTCAGCAGCCATGGAGGCAGGAAGCAGGACCATCATGTAGCAAAGTTCCTCAACCGCCGTACCAACCACCTAGACCATTTCAGAATTAACAGTCGGTGTATCAAAATTCCAAACTGGAGGAACCATTTAATCAATTCATGCATCAATCAATGTTAAATCAGAAAAATAATGAAAACACCATAAGAAGTTTGGAGATACAAATAGGGCAGTTGGCAAATGATGTGGCGGAGCTGAAAAAAGGAATTATCACGGCAAATACGGAATTCAATCCAAGAGACTCCTGCCAAGGGAAGGGACTGCAGGATGAAGAAGAGATCTAAAAAGAAATAGGCGTCGAGCTAATGACGTAAAACAAGCGCTTCCTGGGAGGCAACCCAGTGTTTGTGAGTGTACTATTCTTAGTAATTTAGTAGTTTTGAGGTGTTAGAATAAATTTTTTGTGAAAATAGTGAAAAAGAATGCTAAAACTCGAAATGAACCAAGTCAAATTCAGGGAACCGCTCAGCGGAATCCATGTATCGCTCAGCGGTACATTCACTCATCGAAAGCATTTTATAGCTTAGCGGCCTGAAACCGAATTTACCATTCTGTTTTCCAATTGAATTAGGAAGTAAAGGTTACCTAAATCATGTAATTGAGTTTGAAATTCGAAAGTGCTAATCTTTTTAACCAACGCTAAACTTGAAGCACTTTAATTTTAAACCTAATGACTGATTTTTAAACCTTTCAAACAATTGTCTAAGAAAGATGCACCATGATTTAATTTGAAAGCAAGATTCTTAGTTGTTTAGAAATGGAAAATTTTGAAACATAGAATCTTTCTAAGCACCTTATGATCAAAGCTGAGAAATTACAAAGAACATATGTTTTAGTATGAATCCAAAAACATTGTGGGGATTTCTGACCACAATAGTGGGAACTTCTGACCACATAAGCGGGAAATTCTATCTGCCAATGCAGGAAATTCTGTCTGCAACAGATTCAAAATGAAAACATTATCTTTTGAATTTGATCATACGATTTCTCTAATGCTTACTATGTTAGTCCTTGGAAAAGGAATTTCTAATTGTTTTGCAGGCCACAAAGCAACAAGAAAACCTTTTCAAAGAAGTGTATAAAAAGAGAATCAATTTTTAGACAGACAGGGAGGAAGAAGAGCATGATTCTTCAGAGAAAACGAGTCTCTATCTCCTCAACACATTGAAGCAAAAGTAGCTCACACTGCAAGAAGGCTACATCAAGGAAACTCATTCACCATAAACAGGGAGCAATTTTAATTTTCTAGCATCTTAATTAATTTTCTTAGTTAGGTTATTTTTGTTCATAAGACTTGTTTGTTTTAAAACAATACTGAGTATTAGTTTATTTTACTTGAGATTGATACATGAACAAATATAACAAATCATGAATTGAATTGTTTCAATATCCATAATAAACCTTTGTGATTCATACAGAGATACAATGAACATGTCAATATGCATCGATCTACTTGTTTGCATGAGCATAACCTTGAAGGTGTTTTGAAATCAAGGAATTTAAACCAAACCTTTGTGAAGGAGTGAATCTAAACACTAAGCGAGAAAAAGAGAGAATCACCATTATTTTTGCACAATTGAATTTATTTGAGTCTCTAACCTTGACAAATTGTATGGAAATAATAGGAAATGATCAAGGTATTCTGTTCATTAGAGTTAAAACCCACTTGGCCAAATAAAACCGACCTTTGATTAGGAATATCCTTTGGTACCTCATTTGAGCCTTGTTGAAAGCTTTTTGCACTAGTTTCACACTCTCATCAATTTAATATATCCTTCTTACAGCTTTCAGATTCACGAGGAATCCAATTGCAGTATAGACGGGTATAATCGTATCCACAGGGATTGTGTTTAAAACAATTATCTTTGAGTTGAGTTATTTTAAGCTATGGGAAGAGATTTGGTTTTTGATGAGGAAATTAAGACAAACAATTGCAGTTAAAATAAAATATAAACGATAATGATCTTAAGTTTTAGGCAAGTAGAGAAGCATGTCGGGATTTGAATTGCAATATTATCTCAATGTAACCAGTGACTTAGTTAATATGATCTATGAGTTTTTTTGATTTTATCGCCACCAGCTCTTAACTTAATCATTTCGTTAGAGCATGTTAAGATCACGAGTTCCTTTATTAAGTTGTCAAATGTATTGCACGAACTTAACAAAGTACCTCGATGTTAATGGAGGTGTTAGCGATTAGTTCTTAGTTTCCAGTTATGGCGGTTAAGAACTAAATGATTTGATCTAGGTCAGATTAAATGATGCTAACTTACATCCACAACATTTAAACATTATATTAAACTTTAAGCATAGCAGTTCGATCTTAACTTGGTTTATAACTTACTTATTATGGCTTTCACTTAAACAATTAAGTCTCAAGTTAAGAATCAAAGCACTAAACAAAAACTAGCATTAAGTGCAAGATCAATCATTAAAATCATAGAACTTCATAGAATCATAAACATAAGTCAAAACGGATACATTTAAGCAATACAGCGCATCAAATCCCAACAAATAAGAAGTTAGCTATCCATTGTCATGGATAGATTACAAACTTACAGGGTTAAGAGCAATGGTAGGTTGAGCAGGGTGGTGAAGTGCCTCTACACGTCCACCACGATTCACGACTGTTGGCAATCCGACAGCACTTCCGTTAAGGAAAGCTTCTAAACCCTAACTTTCTAACTAACCCTAACTTAAGAATATATGGAAAATGTATGGAATGTGATGGGTGAATGAGGGAATGGATGGATGCCCCAAAATGCCTCGGCCTCCCCCTATTTATAGGCAGAAATTGGGTGCCTTCGCTCAGCGATTTTGGTACAACCGCTGAGTGATTTCAGTTTTATCGCTGAGCGGCTGTACTTTTACGCGGAATAATAAATGCTTCGACAGCATTTCAGGGCGGCGCCAGGCTGGCTCCAGCTGGCACAATGATTGCGCCGCATGCAAGTTGCTGCCGACGCTCCATCGCTCAGCGATAAAGGTACTATCGCTGAGCGATATGGCCCTGGGCGCTGAGCGATTAGTTGTTCTTCGTTGAGCGGTCCTGTCGCCAGATTCTTCTTTTAAGCTTTTTTTTCACTTTTGCCCTTTTCTTCATTCTTCTATGGGATTATTCTTCAATAATTTGCTTGCATCCATCTTCCAAAATATATTAGAAAACCTATAAAAATGGGGAATTCATTAGTTAATTTGTTAAAACATAAGCAACTAAATGCCTTTTTAAATGATGGAAATTGCGTAGATTGGGCATTTATCACTCCCCCTGACTTAAGACCTTGTTTGTCCTCAAACAAGAGGTAATAGAATTATTTTACAAGAGATCAATGCTTATGAACAGTCGGGTAATGAATTGAAATGTTTCAGATAATCTGAGCCTTAAGACCCGTGAGACACCATAGAAGAACTTGAACAAGTCATATGCAAAACTACTTGAATGCCATAAACAAATCACACTACCCAATGTCTTGTCCATTAAGGAAATGTTCTTTGTCGCTCAATGGCCAGTGGGCCAGTTTAGGGTGAGTGTTTTCACTCATTATCACCATTGAATCACAACAATTTAAATTTGTTACCTGTCTCATCATTCAATACAAAAGTATGGTCATGCAAGGATCACAAAGGACTTTTCAGGGTTGTAATGGGGCCAGGTTACAAAGAGAATTGGTTTTTTTGGATATGCAAAAATTTCAATTAAGAGAGCATTGTAAACCAAACTTCTATTGTCGCCTTTTCTTCCAACATTGTTTCTTTTACCCCTTTTATTTTCCTTTTTCTCCATCCCTTTTCTTTTTCTTCTTTTTGTTTTGGGATAAAATGTTTTCTTCTTTTCTTGATTTTATTCTTTCAATTCATCTTGGGTACATTACATCCCCACGTTACCCATCCTTGTCTCCCCCTGACTTAGATCTTTTACACATAATCCAACTTTAAATGCTCTCTTAATTTTGAAATTAAGGGACGCCATTATTTTTCTTTTTAAGGCTCAGGGAATTTCCTCATGTTAGGCTCAAATGGGGTAGCAAAGGATATTTCTAGTTAGGTAAGCTTATTTGGCCACGTGGGTTTAAATTCTAAAGAACAAAATGCCTTGATCATCTCCTATTATTTCCATACAATTGATCAAAATTAGAAACTCAAACAAATTCAATTGTGTAGAGACAATGGTGATTTTCTCTTCTCACTAAGTGTTTGGCTCACTCCCTCACATGGGTTTAGGGTTAATTTCGTTGATTTAAAAACATCTTCAAGGTTATGCTTATGCAAACAAGTAGAAATGCACAATGACATGTTCATGGTATCTATGAATCACGAAGGCCTATTATGGATACTGAAACAATTCAATTCATGATATATGTGTTCATGTATTAAACCTAAGTAAAATAAACTATTACTTTGTTTTTAAACAACAAGTCTTAAACAAAATATCCTAACTAAGGAAATTAATTAAGGTGATAGAGAGATTAGAAATGCTCCCTGTTTATGGTGAATGTGTTGAAGTAGCCTCTTTAAAGTAGTCTCTTGGCAGTTGTTTAGGCTACTTCATCTTGCTTCAATGTTTTGAGGAGATAGAGGCTCATCCTCCTTGAAGAATCATGGTCTTGGTCTTCTTGAGTTTAATCCTTAATATTACTAGAATAATAGAAACTTTCAAAACTCTAGGTTGCCTCCCAGGAAGCGCTCGTTTAATGTCATTAGCTTGATGCTTGATTTTTTCTAGCGTGGTTCATCGAGGTAGAGCACCTCTGTAGCTTGTTTTGTTTCCTCCCCTAGGTAAGGTTTTAATCTCTGTCTGTTCACCAACCAAGTTGTTTTCTTATCTTGGTCCCACAATTCTACAGCTCCGTAAGGCCTTACTTCCTTGATCTCAAAGGGTCCTGACCATCTTGTCCTCAATTTTCCAGGGAACAGTCTTAACCTGGAATTAAATAACAATACCTTTTGTCCTGGACGGAAATTTTGTTTCATGATTGTTTGGTCATGGTACCTCTTGATTCTTTCTTTGTAGAGCTTGTTTGAATTGTAGGCCTGCAACCTTAATTCCTCCAGTTGGTGTATTTGGGTCTTCCTTTTCTCACCTGCACAACCTATATCAAAGTTAATAAATTTTAAAGCCCAATAGGCCTTATGCTCCAATTCTATTGGTAGATGACATGATTTGCCATAAACCAGCTGGAAAGGAGTTAGTCCTATTGGAGCTTTAGTTAGTCCTATTGGAGCTTTATATGCAATTCTATAAGCCCATAGAGCATCGTCAAGCTTTTGAGACCAATCCTTTCTTGAGCTTGAAACTGTTTTTTCAAGGATTCTCTTGAGATCTCGGTTAGAAACCTCAGCTTGACCATTGGTTTGGGGATGATAAGGTGATGCCACCTTATGTCTTACCCCATAATGCTCTAACGCTTTGGCTAGTTGTGCATTAACAAAGTGAGTACCACCATCACTGATTAGTACTCTGGGTGTACCAAAGTGAGTGAATATGTTCTTTTTCAAAAATTTTATTACTGTTTTTCCATCAGCTTTGGGAGTTGCCAAAGCTTCCACCCATTTAGAAACATATTCAACAGCAACTAAAATATACTCATTACCAGATGATGACGGAAAAGGGCCCATGAAATCTATGCCCCAGCAATCGAAGATTTCAACTTCAATAATATTCTGAAGAGGCATTTCATTTCTTTTACCTACTCCACCTATTTTCTGACATGCATCGCAGTTCTTTACATGCGTGTATGCATCTTTAAACAAGGTGGGCCAATAAAAACCTGCTTGGATGACCTTAGCATCCGTCCTCTCTCTATTGTAGTGGCCTCCACAGGGGAATTATGGCAGTGCCAGAGAATGCTACTAGCCTCTTCATTTGCTACGCATTGGCGTAGCAATCCATCGGCTTCGATCTTGAAAAGGTAAGGATCATCCCAGATGAAGTAGGTAGCATCCCTGAGAAATTTCTTTTTCTGATGATAGCTCAAATCCTCAGGGATTACGCCCACTGCTTTATAATTGGTCATGTCAGCGAACCGTGGCCTCTAATTGATTTGGAACAGCTTTTCATCGGGGAATTCCTCTACAATTTCTTCTTCCTTGGTAGTTACCTCTGGGTGATTTAATCTGGACAGGTGGTCTGCTACCAAATTTTCTTTTCCACTCTTGTCCTTGATCTCCAGATCAAATTCCTGTAACAAAAGTATCCACCGTAGTAGTCGAGGTTTACTATCCGGCTTTGTTAGGAGGTATTTAATGGCTGCGTGATCTGTATAAACTGTTACTTTTGAGCCAATTAAATAACTCCTAAGTTTTTCCAATGCAAACACTATGGCTAGCAATTCTTTTTCCGTGGTTGCATAATTAATTTGTGCATCATTCAAAACCTTGCTAGCATAGTGTATTGCATGGAACACTTTATTTTTTCTTTGACCTAAAACAGCTCCCACAGCATAATCACTAGCATCGCACATTAATTCAAAATCATTGTTACAATCAGGTGCTGTGATTATGGGAGCAATGGTCAAACTAGATTTTAATTTTTCAAAAGTAATTAAACAGTTATCATCAAAATTAAAAGGAGTATCCTTATTTAGGAGGTTGGTTAATGGTTTGCAATTTTGGAGAAATCTTTGATGAATCTCTGGAAGAATCCTGCATGTCCTAGGAAACTTCTGATTCTTTTGACATTGACTGGGGGTGGTAACTTTTCGATAACATCGATTTTGGCTCTATCCACCTCTATGCCTCTGGCCGAGATCTTGTGACCAAGCACAACACCTTCTTTAACCATAAAGTGGCATTTTTCCCAGTTTAGAACTAGGTTTGTTTCCACACATTGTTTCAGCACAGCATCCGGGTTATGCAAGCAGTGATCAAATGAGGATCCAAAGACCGAGAAATCGTTTCCAAGCTCTTTTCAATCATACCAGCAAAGATGGCAAGCATGCATCTTTGAAAAGTAGCTGGTGCATTACACAATCCAAAAGGCATTTTCCTATAAGTGAAGATGCTAAATGGACATGTAAAGGCGATTTTTTCTTGGTCTTTAGGATACGACGGTAATCTGATTATAATCGGAATATCCATCCAAAAAGCAATAATATTCTTGTCCTGCTAGCCGTTCGAGCATTTGATCCATGAAGGGAAGTAGGAAGTGGTCTTTCCTCGTGGCCTTGTTCAACTGCCTGTAATCTATGCACATGTGCCAACTAGTAACAGTCCTAGTTGGGATTAGTTCATTTTTATCATTTGAGATTAGAGTGATACTGCCTTTCTTTGGAACCACCTGGACAGGACTTACCCAAGGACTATCAGAAATAGGGTAGATCATACCTGCATCAAGTAGTTTCACTACCTCTTTTCGGACCACCTCCTTCATTGTAGGATTCAACCTCCTTTGAGGTTGTCTCACGGGCTTGTGATTATCTTCCAGCAGGATCTTATGCATGCAATAAGAGGGACTGATGCCTTTGAGATCAGCTAGGTCCATCCCAAGGCTTGTTGATTCTCCTTCAAGACTTTAATCACTTGTTCTTCTTCTTGCGGCGATAGCGAGTTGCTGATGATTACTGGTTTTTCCTCCTTTTCCTGCAAAAAGACATATTTTAAGTTAGGAGGTAAAGTTTTGAGTTCCGGTTTCTTACCTTCTGTTTTTTTATCAGCTTCTCTCCGGATTTCCTCTCGTGCTTCTTGCTCGTGAGGGACGGTAGGTGTTGCTTCCAAACTCATCAGAAAGGCTTCTATTTCGGCCTCCTCCTCCTCAGTGAACTGGGCTGGACTATTTATTAGTGCCATCTCCAGAGGGTCTACTTCTTGAGGTTTTTGTTCGACATCTGCTATAGCTTCCTCGAGGAGATCTATTTGAAAACACTGTCCTTTGTCCTTTGGATGTAGGGCCTCAAAGATATCAAATTGTACTTCGTCATCATGAACCTTGATCTTGAGTTTCCCCTCATCCATATCTATGCCCATTTTTGCCGTTCTCATGAATGGCCTGCCCAAAATGAGAGGAACTTCGGCGTCTTCGGAAATGTCGATCACTACAAAGTCAGCAGGGATTAGGAACTTATTCACTTTGACTAGGACATCTTCAGCTACTCCCAGTGGATACTTGATTGATATGTCTGCTAACTGTAGCGACATTCGGGTGGGCTTCAGCTCCATGCCACCGATTCTCTTCATCATCGAGAGTGGCATTAAGCTGACACTGGCTCCTAGATCAATTAGAGCCTTGCCCACCGATACATTTCCAATGACAACAAGAATTGTAACGCTACCCGGATCTGTTAGTTTATGTGGTATGAAATTTTGGATGATCGCGCTACAATTTTCTCCTAAATGTACAACCTCCTCTTCTTGGTACCTTTTTTTGGTTAACAACTCCTTCATAAACTTGGCATAGGTAGGCATTTGCTCTAATGCTTCAGCAAATGGAATATTGATTTGTAATCTTTTAAAAATGTCCATAAACCTCGCAAATTGCCTTTCCCTGTCAAGTTTAGATGGAGTTTTTGGGTAAGGAAGCGACTTTTCTTTGATTATCATCTTTTCTTTTTTGACTTCCTTCTCCTTTTGTTGAAAGCATTTTTTACTCTCGTTGTTCAAAATAATATATCCTACTTTACAGCTTTCAGATTCACAAGGAATCCAATTGCAGTACAGTCGGGTATAATCATATCCACAGAGAGTTGCAAAAATACCGTTCTTGAGTTGTTAATTAAACAATGAAGTAAAGGATTTGTGATTTGGTATTTAGATAAGTAAATAAATAGCAGCAAAGATAAATAGGCAACAAATCGGAGATAGATCAGGAAGCTTGTTGGGATTTGAATCATATTACAGTTTCATGCATTCATAACTTAAACATCAGAACTATTATTGCTTTGATTCCTCGCCATCAGTTCTTAACTTATTCATCGCTCTCGCGCATGAAAAGATTACAGGTTTCCTTTGTTATGCTGTCACTCTCGCACACAAACTTAACAAAGTATACCAGCATTATTGTAGATGTTAAAAGCGACTAATATCCCTAACTCTATCTCTAGCAATTAGGTTTATTAGATGAATTGATTTAGTTCCAACTTATGATGCCGTTCTCACGCGCAACCAAACAGTTTGAAATCATGTTTTAGGTAGCTAAACTAAAACAAGCATTAAGTGTAAAATCGATTCATGCAAATCATAGAAAATGATAGATTCATTAATGTAAAAATACATGGATACAATCAGTCTATAACAATCATCAGAATCCCAACAACAAGAGGATTACAAACCCATCTTACAAGAGTATCTCGGAGGCAAGGTGATGGACGCTTACCATGACACGTTCTCACGCTATCATGACGACGTCCGCCGTGCTTCCTTGATTCTCCCGGCTCCTTCACTAGCCTCCTCTTTGTTGCTAAACTAACTTAGGATTTGAAATATAAAAGGAATTGAAAGGAAACGAAATTTGAAGTATATTTTTATGCCCTGATTGTGTGAGCCTCGGCCTCTATTTATAGGCCGAGTTTGGGGGTTACCGCTGAGCGGCCTGAGTGCACCGCTCAGCAGTTTGAGGTTTCTTCACCGCCACGTTTCCTCTGAATGGTGGCTCTGCTCTGACATTATCTGTCAGAGCCGCTGAGCGGCGTGCGGTGCGCTGAGCGGTGTCAGAGCAGGGTGGCATTGCGGCTGCAGGTGCGGCTGCAGAGCTTCCTTCACAGCTAAGTTTCTTCACTTCGAAGCAGGGTCCGCTGAGCGGTTTGGGTTTATCGCTCAGCGGTTTCTTCGTGCAGGCCGCTGAGCGATACTTGTCACCGCTGAGCGGTGGTGCATATGCATTTGCTCTTCGTTTTCCCTTTTTGCTCTTTGTGTCCTTTCTCTGTGGGATTTCTCTTTGATCTTTTATCTTGCATCCATCTCTAGAACATTTTATAACTCCTACAAAAGTGGGGAATTTTAATCAGATAATTCATTAAACTTAAGCAGACAGGTGCCTTTTCAATAGTTGAAATCGCATACTTTTGGCACCTAACACCTTTTCATTTATTTTTTTCTTTTTTTCTTTTTCTTTTTCTTTATTTACATTTTTATTTTTCTCCTCATCATCTCTTTCTTCTATCCTCTTTCTTTCTTTTTCTTTTCCATACTCTTTTTCAACTAAACCTTCCTTATCACTAACCTCATGATTTTGGGGTTCCTGTAATTTTCTGCTATGAGTCATAATCGCTTTGCATGACTCCTTTGGATTGGGTTCGGTGTTGGCGGAAAATGTCCCCTTTTTGATTTCCGCCATGTCCTTAGCCAGCTGGCCTACCTGGATCTCCAGGTTTTTGATTGAGGCATCTGTGTTCTTTTGGTTGGCCATGGAAATATGCATAAATTGCATGAAAGTGTCCTCCAGCTTAGAGTTGGTTTGTTGTTGTTGAGTAGGGATCTGATGTGGGGGCTGGAATTGCTGGTTTTGATAGGGAAGTGGCGCTCTATTGGACGGGCCTGCTTCTTGCCTCCAAGGTTGATAGGTTTGATTTTGATTCCTTGGAAATTACTGGTATGACCTTTGTTGATTGTTGATGAACTGTGCTTCCTCTTCCCTGCACTCACAATAGCCAGTTGGGTGATCACCAAAACAAAATTCACATTGCATTACCTGGTGTCTTCTGGATGACTGGCTTTCCTTTAACTGCTTAGGCAACTCATTTAGCGTTTTCTTCATCTCATCCAGTTGTTGTTGAAGTAGCCTATTTTGGGCTAAGATGGCGTCATTTGTGCCCAGTTCCAACCTCCTCTCCTGGCTAGGTTTCTATTGTATTGCCCTTGCTGATCTGTCAGCGCCATGGATTCGATGATTGTTATGGCTTCGTCTGGTGTTTTGGACATTATCTGTCCACCAGCCGCTGCATCCAACATAAGTTTATACTGTTGTTGCAAACCATTTCTAAAAATGTGGATTTGTGTTCTGGCATCAAATCCATGGTTTGGGCACCTTCTCAACATTGACTTGTACCACTCACACGCCTCACACAGGCTTTCGTTTGGTGCCTGCACAAAGGTAGAGATAGCAGTCTTTAAGTCCATAAATTTCGATTGAGAAAAATACCTTGAACAAAATCTTTCTTCTAGTTGGTCCCAGTTGGAGAGGACAGTTTGGGGTTGATCTAACAACCATTGTTTCGCCTTCCCTATTAGGGTTAATGGGAACAGTATCAGAAAAATAGCTTCTTCATCTGCCTCAGACATCATCGTCGTTCCACATAGCTCATAAAATTTGGTGAGATGAGCATATGGATCTTCGTGGTCTAAACCTGCAAAAGGATTAGCATGCATTAATTGAACCAACCCTGGTTGCTGTTGCGGCATTCATTGTGTCCCAGTTGTTCGTCCCATACGAATAATGTTTCTCGGGGTGAAGTTGACAAAGCCTTGGCTTTGTCCACTTCCAGCAGTTCCAGCTCCGGTTTCTGACATCGTTTCTGTATCTGAAGAAGAAGAAGATGAAGCTGAGGAAATTCCTTGTTCTTCCATCGCCTTGGCTAGAGCTTGAGCTCTCCTTGCATTGCGTCGATTCCTCCTAGCAGTTGCTTCTATTTCTGGATCGAATAGAAGTTGATCTGCAGATGTTTTCTTTCGTATACACAAGAATAGAAAAGTCTTGCAAAGGGGTTAGAACAATAATAATTAACAAAATAATGCTAATTACACTATTAACAAAAGCTTAAAATTTTCAATCAAGATAATGTTTTAAATTGGCACAATCCCCGGCAACGGCGCCAAAATTGTTGAAAGCTTTTTGCACTAGTTTCACACTCTCATCAATTTAATATATCCTTCTTACAGCTTTTAGATTCACGAGGAATCCAATTGCAGTATCGACGGGTATAATCGTATCCACAGGGATTGTGTTTAAAACAGTTATCTTTGAGTTGAGTTATTTTAAGCTATGGGAAGTGATTTGGTTTTTGATGAGGAAATTAATGACAAACAATTGCAGTTAAAATAAAATATAAACGATAATGATCTTAAGTTTTAGGCAAGTAGAGAAGCATGTCGGGATTTGAATTACAATATTACCTCAATGTAACCAGTGACTTAGTTAATATGATCTATGAGTTCTTTTGATTTTATCGCCACCAGTTCTTAACTTAATCATCTCCTTAGAGCATGTTAAGATGACAAGTTCCTTTATTAAGTTGTCAAATGTATTGCACGAACTTCAAAGTACCTCGATGTTAATGCAGGTGTTAAAGCGATTAGTTCTTCGTTTCCAGTTATGGCGGTTAAGAACTAAATGATTTGATCTAGGTCAGATTAAATGATGCTAACTTACGTCCACAACATTTAAACATTAAATTAAACTTTAAGCATAGCAGTTCGATCTTAACTTGGTTTATAACTTACTTATTATAGCTTTCACTTAAACAATTAAGTCTCAGGTTAAGAATCAAAGCACTAAACAAAAACTAGCACTAAGTGCAAGATCAATCATTTAAATCATAGAACTTCATAGAATCATAAACATAAGTCAAAACAGATACATTTAAGCAATACAGTGCATCAAATCCCAACAAATAAGAAGTTAGCTATCCATTGTCATGGATAGATTACAAACTTACAGGGTTAAGAGCAATGGTAGGTTGAGAAGGGTGGTGAAATGCCTCCACACGTCCATGACGATTCACGACCGTTGGCAATTCGGCAGCACTTCCGTTAAGGAAAGCTTCTAAACCCTAACTTTCTAACTAACCCTAACTTAAGAATATATGGAAAATGTATGGAATGTGATGGGTGAATGAGGGAATGGATGGATGCCCCAAAATACCTTTATAGGCAGAAATTGGGTGCCTTCGCTCAGCGATTTTGGTACAACCGCTGAGCGATTTCAGTTTTATCGCTGAGTGGCTGTACTTTTATGCGAAATAATAAATGCTCCGACAACTTTTCAGGGCGGCGCTGACGTGGCAGGGCGGCGCCAGGCTGGCTCCAGCTGGCACAATGATTGCGCCGTGTGCAAGTTGCTACCGACGCTCCATCGCTCAGCGATAAAGGTACTATTGCTGAGCGATATAGCCCTGGGCGCTGAGCGATATGGCCCTGGGCGCTGAGCGGTCCTGTCGCCAAATTCTTCTTTTAAGCATTTTTTCACTTTTGCCCTTTTCTTCATTCTTCTATGGGATTATTCTTCAATAATTCTGCTTGCATCCATCTTCCAAAATATATTAGAAAACCTACAAAAATGGGGAATTCATTAGTTAATTTGTTAAAACATAAGCAACTAAATGCCTTTTTAAATGATGGAAATTGCGTAGATTTAGCATTTATCAAGCCTAACATGAGAAATTTCTTGGTTGTTTCATAATCCCTGAGCCTTAAAAGAAAAAAAATGATATCCCTTAAAATCCGGAATTAAGAGAGCATTTAAAATGGATTATGTGCAAAAATCCAAGTCAGGAGGAGATAAGGATGAGCAAAAGTGGGAGCATACAAAAGTTAAGTCAAAAGAACAGAAGAAAGAGAAAGGGCGAAATCTTTATCTCAATTACAAAAGAAGAAATGAAAGAAAAAAAAAAGAGACATTGGGAAAAAGAAATTCAGGAGAAAAAGGGTTGAAAAAGAAAAAGAGGAAAAACAAAAGAGTGTTGAGGAAGAACAGGTGACAACAAGGAGTTGGTTTTCAATGCTCTCTTAATTGAAAACTTTTGCATACCAAGAAAAACTAATTTTTCTTTGTAAGCCTGACCCCATTACAACCCTTAAAAGTCCTTCTGTGATCCTTGCATGACCATACTATTGTATTGAATGGTGAGACAGGTAACAAATTTAAATTGTTGTGATTCAATGGTGACGTTGAGCGAAACACTCACTTTAAAATTGGTCCACTGACCATTGTGCGAATATCAATAATTTCCTTGATGGTAAGGACATTGGATAGTGTGACTTGTTTATGACATTCAAGTAATTGTGCATTTGATTATGGTTAAGGTTACTCTATGATATCTCACTGGTCTCAAGCTTGAACTGTCTAAAATATTTCAATTCATTGCAATAACTGATTGTTCATAAGCATTAATCTCTTGTAAAATAATTCTATTACCTCTTGTTTGAGGACAAACAAGGTCTTAAGTCAGGGGGAGTGATAAGTGCCCAATTTTCACAATTTTCAACTATTAAAATGGCACTTATTCAATTATGTTTTAAAGAATTATGTAACTAAAATCCCCACTTTTGTAGGTTTTATAATCTATTATTAAAGATGGATGCAAGCATAATTAATTGAAGAATAATCCCTGAAGAATGGAGCAAAGGGCAAAAGAGGAAATAAGAAGGAAAAGACCAAATCAGACGAGCATACCGCTCAGCGGAAAACTCAAAGCCGCTCAGCGAAAAAGGTTTAATCGCTCAGTGGTGTACCCTGTACTGCTCAGCGGTAGTACCCTCGGAGCCACTTGTTGCTGACGCATTTATGACGCCAGCTGGCGCCACCCTGACATGTCGGCGCCGCCCCTGCAAAGTCAGCCGCCGCATTAATTATGCCAGCCGAGCAGCCGCCAAGAATGACCAAGCCGCTCGACTATAACTCATGGCCGCTCAGCGATAACGACCAAATCGCTCAGCGGTGGTGCCCAAACTGCTGAGCGATGCCCTCGGATTTTGCCTATAAATAGAGAAGGTCGTGCCATTCATTAATCTCATTCCATACACCCCTTTTCCCCCCACAAAACACTTCATTCTTTTGTACTTTAAAGCTTAGGTTAGTTTAGCAACAAAGAGGAGGCTGGTGAAGGAGCCAGGAGATCGAGGAAGCTCGGCGGCCGCTGTCATGATAGCATGAGAACGTGTCATGGTAAGCATCCAAACCTTGCCTCTGAGATTCTCTTGTAAGATGGATTTCTAATCCTCTTGTTGTTAGGATTTTGATGAGTATTGTAGTATGATTATATCCATGTAACTTTTTGTATATGAATCTATCCATTTCTATGATTCGCTTGGATGATTTTATACTTAATGCTAGCTTTTGTTTAGTGTTTTGATTCTTGATTTGAGACCTACTTGTATGAACGAAAGTTATACTAATTAAGTTGTAGCCAAGTTAAGATCACTCTTGCTATGTAAGCTAGATTCTAGACTTAAATGTTGTGACGAAAGTTACAATCATTGGTTAGAACTAAATCATTTCATCTAATTCTTGTTGTCGTAACTGGAATAAAGAATTATCCATTTTAACACTTGGAATAATGCTGGCGTACTTTGTTAAGCTTGTGTGCGAGAGTGACAGTTTAACAAAGGAAACCTGTGAACTTTTCATGCACGAAAGCGATGAACAAGTTAAGAACTGGTGGCGGGCAATCAATGAAATGATAATTCTTTTGTACTAAGTAAATGGATGCATGAAACTATGATATGATTCAATTCCCAATAAGTTTCCGGATCTACCTCTGATTTGTTGCCTATTTATTTTATGTTGTTTATTTGCTTATTTAAACTATCAACAATTTACCAATCCTTCACTTCATTGTTAATTTAATTAACTAAACTCAAGAACGGTATTTTTGCAACTCCCTGTGGATACGACTATACCCGACTATACTGCAATTGGATCCCTTGAGGATCTGAAAGCCGTAAAGGAGGATATATTATTTTAAACGAATGAAAGTTTCAAATTAAGCTTTCAACAAATTCGGTAAATGTTGTCGGAAAACGGAACTGTGTCAAATTGGAATAGTGCAAATAGGCTTTCAACAAAATTGGCACCGTTGCCGGGGACTGCGTCATTTGTAAAAAGCCTTTAACAACATGTAAATTTGGCTTTCAACAAAATTGGCGCCGTTGCCGGGGACTGCGTCATTTGTAAAAAGCCTTTAACAACAGGTAAATTTCAATTAATACTCATGTACTGTTTAGTAACAGGAAGCTGAGTGTCTTGTCCCTGTTTAGTCTATCGTCGAATGCATGACACCCATCATGAAGGTATTTCCGAAGTACTCTCATACTTGTCATTGATAACTTGAATAGCTGGCTTCATGAGAATATCAAACTTTTCAGATGACCAATTTCTGGGATCCTTACCCCTACTCCATTTAAAGGAATTCCTTGGTCCAAGTAACATCAGGACTAGAGGTGATGAGACCCAGAGAAGATCTCATAAAGCGATTAACAAGATACATTCAGATGCATAACAGTGACAGACTTCATATGTTACTAAGATCCAAATATTCTAAATTCCAATAGTAATAGAAGCAGAAGCAATTCATGGAATTGATTTTTAACCGCAAAATATATTTAAAAAAAAATAATTGTAGAAAGAATAGATGAGATTGAAACTTGAGCTTGCCTATATGCATTGAACTCAAGCTTAATATCTTGTTTGAGTCTCTAATTGTGACACTTTTCCAATAAAACTAGCTTATCAATTGCCTTTCACACACACAGTCATTGACTTTACACTTTTAGTGTACTTCACTTTAGCTCATCAATAGCTTACATTGTAGCATGTTGTTTATTATTAAAAAAGATTTAAATCTAATTGTCTCAATTAAACTAATTAACAATAATTTATCTCATTTCCCAATCACCATAAAGTATCATGATCAAACAATGAATTTCATGTTCAACTCCTAATTTTTCAACTAATAGAAGAACAGGCGAAAATCACAAACTTAGAGCAGAAAAATGCCCAATCCACACTCACTGTGGAAAAAATTAAAAGTCACTAACCAGAGAGATGATCGTGCAGAGAAACGTGCACGGAGTTGCGTCACGGAGAGAGATTCGCACACAGAGGAAGACAAGCATGAAGAGTTGAGTCACAAAGAGGGACGCCGGCGAAGAGAGTCGCCAGAGAAGCTAGTTGGTGACAACGGTGAGATGGACGAGAGGAGATGACAAAATTGAGAAGGCGATTAAGGTTTTCAGAGACGAGAAGAATCTGTGAGAGTGAGCTCCGCCGTGGACGCGCGCTAAGAGAGAGTCACCGGAGAAGCTGTTCAGCGGCTACAGTGAGATCATGGATGAGCAAGGAGGACAAAATTGCGACGACGATTAGGGTTTTCAAAATTGAGAAGAATCTATGATAGTGAAGAACTCAGAAATTTTTTTTTTTAATGAAAAAAAATGGAGTGAGAATGAAAGGGTGAAAGTGATTTTACGGGATATTAATTTGTTTCCTAAGCCTTAGTGGCATGTACAGTGGTCAGCTTTAGTAAATAAGGAAAATTAGCAGCAAATGCATAGTGGCCATTAAATATTTGTCGCAAAATGATAATTTTGATGTAGTGTCTCTTCATAATTATATAAACTTCAGCAATTATTATTCATGTGGACAATTACACCCATATCATTGGCATACACTAATTTCACAATAGTTCAGCACTAGTTTTCTTTATTTATAAATTTATGCAAACCGCTACTACGTACTATGTTATGCGCTCTACTCAAAGCCCCTTAAGAAAGTAACTAAGGTAGGTGTAATCTTCCTGAAGGAAAAAAGTGCTTCTCCAACGAACTCTAACTTCTTAGGCTATGCCAGGTGGAATTGTCCCTTTTTATTCTTGGCAACAAGATAAAGAGGATTCTTCTTATGTTGAGTAATTCCTGGTAACATTTCTGTATCGATGTCATCAATTTTCACTCCTGCTGGTAGCTCCCAATCAAAGGAATAAAGAAGATTAGCAATGATAAGGTCTAGCGTTGCAACTGCCATCGGCAAACCAGGACAAATTCTACGACCTGCTCCAAAAGGAATGAACTCAAAGTCTTGCCCACGAAAATCTATGGGGTTGTTTAAGAATCTCTCAGGACGAAACTCTTCAGGGTCTTTCCAAACTTCTGGGTCTCTGTGGATTGCCCAAGCATTCACATGCACTAATGTCTTGGCTGGAATTTCATAGCCATCTAAAATGCATTTTTCATTTGTTTCCCTTTGCACAAGTAGTGGCGCTGGAAGGTGTAATCTTAATATCTCTTTTATCACTGCCTTGAAATAGGTAAATTTTTGCACATCATCTTCATCTAAGAAATCTTTGTTATCTCCCAACCTCCTAAGTTCTTCTTGAACTTTCTTCAGAACTCTTGGATTCTTTATTAGTGTGGTCATGCCCCAAACAGTGGTGGCTGCAGTGGTATCTGTTGCTGCAACAAGTATATTCTATAGATGGAAATAATTATCAGTTGAGTATTGAAGATAGATTTTAGTACAGGATTGTTGTATTTCTATAATTAATAAATTTAATGGATGCAATAATTGAGATACTTTTTTTGGTTAATCTTTGAACAGCTTCTTTGTATCATTAAAAAAATTTATATATTGCAATCAGTAGAAAAATGCCTGCTGTAGTGCACGTTATACAATTTTTGGAATATTTTAATGTTTTAGTTTTTTGTTTCAATTTTTTTTAAAATCAAAACACACGAAAATGAAAGAAAATTCTACTTCTTCGTAATTATATAATTATGAAAGTTGCTTTCGAGAAAAGTTGAATTCATGTGGAAAAAAAATACCTCTTTTGGCAAATTTGTAAAGACGTACAGCTGTAAACTAGTTAGCTATACCAATTAATTACAAAACACGCAAGCATACAAGAATATAATGTCCACAAACAAGATAATTTTCCAAATCAAGACAAAAGGAAAGGAATACAGAATTCTAACCATGAACACTGCTTTGATGTGATCGAAAGTGAGGTCTACTGAAAATGAACGTTGCTTCTTCAGTTGAAGTAACACATCAATAATATCTTCTTGTAAAGCCTTTCTATTTGGATCCATGTGTTCGTTGATGACTTGTTCATAGAATTTATCCAATTCCTTGAAAATCCGTTCGAGGCGAGCATGCATCCCCGTGAGTCTATCAATCCAACCCAAGAAAGGAACGTAATCCGAAACAAAGAAGCTGGCCATCATGGCCTGGCACTCATTGAGCAACTCATGGAACCTGCTCCTTTCAACTCCTTCATCTTCATACCTTCTTCCAAAAGCAATCCTGCATATGATGGTGCTTGTAAGAGACATCAATGTCTCGTTCAAGTTTGTAACCCTTGAGGATGAAGCATGCCTTGAAATTTTCTTGACCATCTCCTCCACCTCAAATTGTCTTATTGAGGAAAAGCTTGAGACACGCTTAGTGCTGAAGATATGGGCAACGCATATTTTTCTAATTTCTCTCCAAGAAGCATTATATGGAGAAAATATAACCTCTACCCCATTATAGGACAATTTTTGCTGGCCAATTAACTTAGGTCTTCCACAAAACACAAGGTCATGGGTTTTCATGATTTCTTTGGCCAATTTTGGGGAGGAAACAACAATTGTAGGCCTTAAACCTAGTTGGAGGGAAAATATTGGCCCAAATTTCTTTGAGAGTTGCCATAGCTGAAGATAAAGGGTGGTAATATCTAGCTGATGAAGGTTTCCTATTATGGGAAGGCCTCTAGGACCTGGTGGAAAGTGTAATTGGTTCCTCAAGTTTTTGTGTTTTTGGAAGAAGAAGAACAAGAAAAGAGGAAGAGTTAGGAATAGAGTTAGGAGAAGTGATGAGTACTCCATTGTTAAATTTATGTGACCAACTATGATGAGGAAGAGGGCCATTTTATATGTACTAAACCTTATCTCGGAATATCAACTAAGATGAGGAAGAGGGCCCTTTTATTTGTTCCAAACCTTATCTCTTGGAAGGGTAAAATGCAATGCTGATATTTCGACATTTAAAAAATTGACATTTGTGTACATTTATATAGAAAAATAAATATTATAAAACAGAGAAACAAATATTATAAAATAGAAAAATAAACATTATTAAATACATACGTGAGCAATGTTAAATACACACATATTTGTGCACACATAAAACATAAAAACAATTACTATCAAACACATAAACAAGCATATATGAAACACATGTGTGTCTGTGCATGCATAAATGTTTGATGACAATGTTTGTTTAAGTATTTTGTAATGTTTATTTTTCTATTGTATAATATTTATTTTTTTGTGCGGGTATACATAAATGTCAATTTTTTTTAGTGTACAGATAATATTTTTGGGTAGAACTTAGCTTTTTTGAAAGGGTAGTAGAACATAGCTTGCTTTCCTATCTTTCAGTGTATAAAAAGTTATGGCTAAAATACATTTTTTTCCCTCTACTTATATCGTTTATTCAATTTAGTAATGTATTTTTAAAAAATTCAATTTAATTCTTTATTTATAAAACGTTAATTATATTAGATTTTTATTAATTAGTCATCTAATTAATCTACTAATAGACCTTGTTGATAGACAAAAACGACGTCATTTTAACTACATTAAACTGTCCTATTGAAAGATACTATTGAATAGTGATTCATTTCTAGAAGCCAAATAATAAGACGTAAATCCTAAACTCTTCAATAAACTTCAGTAATTAAATAATAATTCAAGAAATGAGTTCTATGTCTCAATCAACTCTATAATTAAGACGTAATTAAAAGTCACTAAAATCTTACAATAATAGGAGTAGTGACCTTGTTTCCATTGTTTCTATTTTTTTTTTTTTTTTGTCTTCTAGCTTTATATTCCTTGTTAATATCTGCTCTGTTTTAAATTTTCCTAGCCTTGGTTAGTGTTTGTCAATTGGCTTGTGATTGTGAAGTATGGATTGTCTTTGTATTGTTATCTGGTTTTTCTTTCTGCTCCCCTCTTATATATTGAGTGGTGCGAGCTATCTTGAAACTGTTTTACATGGAGTTTAGTCTGTGGACCCTTTACTACATAGATCAAATAAATTTGTTTTAAAATCATGTGGAATGGACCTTTTTTTAAGTAAAGACGTGGATTCGAGAACAACACTCATCATAATCATTGTAAAACAGTTTATATTTATTCAGAAAATGAAAGTTTTATTTGTTTTTAATTAAAGTTAAAGTGCATATTTTTACGCAAAGTGTTCTTAAAATACTTCTGTAAGAGAAACTAGTTCCTTACGTGCTGGTCACGTCTTAAATCGGGGTGTGACATATACAACATAACCCACTTCACTAGACCAATAGCAGATACTATTTCAAAGGTTGCGGTATATAGCCCAGTTGGCTGGATCAATATCGTACTGACATTGTTTAAATGCAAGCTATCAATGTTAATCTTGTAAATTTTACTACCTCTACTTTAAGAGAAATTTTCTTGCATGGTCCCAGCTCCCAACCGTATTCAACGCGTGATGTAAGAAATGATGGAGTGCTTACTTTATTTACTCATGACCATGCTTAATTAGCCCTGACAACTGATGACACGAAGAAACATTGGCTTCCTAGTATGATCTGTTACGTGTAGAACTTGATTTTCTCAATGGCATGGAAAGGGCATTTGGCTCAAAGACAGTTGATAAGAAAATGATTCATATCTCAAAACGACATGAGTTCAATTTGTATTGCTAATGTGAAAGTCACATAAGTGAGTAATTTGTCAGCATTTCTATAAACGTTTTAATAATTTATTGGATGTGAGTTAATAACTCATATTTAATTGGATGTGATCTGTAAATATTTTTATATAGAGACAACATTTAATTTTATTAGGATTATCAGTACCAAACTTACTTAAAATTTTTCTTTGAAAAAAATAAAAAAAGAGCAATTGGCCAAACATAAAATATCAATTGGGGGAAAAGGAAAAAATGAAAAAGAATCTGGATATCTTATACCTTTTCTAGTAGCAGTACAAAGGAAATACTAAAATCACTAGCCCCACACTCCATCCTCCGTCGCCATTCACTGTCCAAATTAAGTAATTCGATGTGATATTTTATTTTTCCCCAAATTTGGGTTTACCCATGGTTTTAGATATTACTCAATATTCCTTCAGTCACTCCATAATAATCTTTCCAAAATAATCAAATTATTTTATATTAGTAGTTTTTTTTAATATTTTAGTGTAAAACTTATTATTATATATCATTTTAGTTTTAGTGGAGAGAAACTTAGGGAAAAAGGACTAAATGAGACAATGGGTAAGTAATTGAGACCAAAAAAAATACATAAAATAATTTTACAATTGGCCAAACATAAAATATCAATTGGGGGAAAAAAAAAGAAGAAAAAGAATGTGGATCTTATGCCTTTTCTAGTAGTTTTACAAATCAAATAACAAATACTCAAATCACTAGCCCCACATACTCCATCCTTCGTCGCCAATTCACTGTCCAAAAGATAATTAGACGTGATATTTTATTTTTCTTCAAATTTGGGTTTAACCGTTGTTATATATATTACTCAATAATACTCCCTCAGTCACTCCATAGTAGTCTTTCCAAAAAATCAAATTATTTTATATTAGTAGTTTCTTTAATATTTTTATGTAAAATTAAATATTATATATCAATTTTATTTTTAGTGGGGAGAAACTTAGTGTAAAAGGACTTAATGAGAAAATGGGTAATTAATGGAGAGAAAAACTATAGATAAAATAGTTTAGTAAATTAAATTTGCTTTTTTTAAAAATAAAATTAAGATTATTTAATAACTTTTTTAATTCTCGTAAATTAGTCTAAAAAGATTGTTGCTAAGGTACATAGTATAACACACTTGACTGGACCAATAGAAGATATATTTCAAAGGTGCTGGTGTATAACCCATTTGGCTGGACCAATCAGTTAAAATGTCAGCTATTAATGCTAATCTTGTAAGTTTTATTACCTCTACTTTGAGAGAAATTCGTGCATGCACCTCCCCCCTCTTGTATTTAACGTGTCATGCAAGAATTTCTCCCATGTTGATGGAGTGCTTGCTCTTTTTATTCATGACCATGCTTAATTAGCCGTTAAAACTGACATGAAGACGCATTGGCTTCCTAGTATGATGAGTTACGTGTAGAACTTGGTTTTCCCAATGGCATAGAAAGGGCCATAGGTGTTAAAAGATGGTTAACACGGTTAGTAAGAAAATAATTCATGTCTCAAAAGAACATGAGTTCTATTTGTATTGTTAATGTGAAAGTTATTTAAGTGAGTGATCTATAAGTATTTTTATAAACGTTTAAAGAGTTTAGAGACAACCTTTTATTCTATTAGAATGATCAATGTCGAACTTACCTGTACCTTTTCTTTGAAAAAATAAAGAAAGTGAAATTGACCAAACATAAAATATCTATTGAAAAAAAAATAAAAAAGAATCTGGATATCTTATACCTGTTCTAGTAGTAGTACAAAGGAAATAATAAAATCACTAGCCCCATACTCCATCCTCCGTCGCCATTCACTGTCCAAAGTAATTGGATGTGATATTTTATTTTTCCTCAAATTTGGGTTTACTCATGGTTTATATATTACTCAATATTCCCTCAGTCACTCCATAATAATCTTTCCAAAATAATCAAATTATTTTATATTAGTAGTTTTTTTAATATTTTAGTGCAAAACTTATTATTATATATCATTTTAGTTTTAGTGGAGAGAAACTTAGGGAAAAAGGACTAAATGAGATAATGGGTAATTAATTGACACCAAAAAAAATACATAAAATAGTTTAGTAAATTAAAGTTGTTTTTTTTTAAATAAAATTAAGATTATTTAATAACTTTTGTCTTTCTCGTGCATCAGTCTAAAAAGGTTGCCACTGAGGTACATAGTATAACCCACTTGACTGGACCAATATACTGAAGATAATATTTCAAAGATTGTGGTGTATAACCCACCTAGCTAGACCAATATTGTACTAAATTTGTTAGAATGCTATTAATGTTAATCTTGTAAGTTTTACTGCCTCTATTTTGAGAGAAATTCTTGCATGCTCGCAGCTTCCAACTATATTTAACGCGTCAGGCAAGAATTTCTCCTGTGTTGATAGAGTACTTACTGTTTACGTTATTTACTCACCGCCCCGAGGCCCCTCTTTTGATGGCTTTTATACTTGAGAATTTGGAAAGTTGGAAGTAATTCCTTGTAGTTTATAAAGACCTTGCAATTTTTGTTTTTTATTTCGGTCGAAAAGACTTTGCAATTGATGATGCAACGCAATCTCATTTTAGACCTTGAGGTCCTGAGGGCATGAGCCTAGTTTACGGGGGAGATATTCTGTTCAATTGTAGTGGTGTGATACATAGGTTAAAAGAGAGTAGAGGCAATCATAATTATAAATAAGGCAATATGAAAATGAGTTACAATACTTACTCCTCTTTTTAAGAGTTTTGGTATAAGATTACGAACATAACACGGCTCGAATTACAAATTCCACCAAAAAGTGAGAAATGTTACCGACAAAAATTTTGCTAGATTCCAATATTTTTCCATTTAATAGGACCATTTATATTTGTTTTTGTATTTATTGACCGAATTTCTGTTGAAAATACATTAAAAATTAGGGTAAATATGTTTTTAATCCCTAAAAATTATAAATTTTGTGTTTTACTTTGGACAAAAATTTGTTAGGAAATAGTTCTTGACAAATTTTTTTTGTATGATATAGTCATTGCCGTCAAGCTGTGTTGTTAATGTGGCAATTAACTTGGCCACGTGACAGTTCACGTATGTCACGTGTCAATTTTGCGTGGGCATGTCGCCTACCATGTGTCCAAGTAAATTGTCATCAGCAGTTAACAACCCAACTTAAAGGCAGAGATTAAATTCTACCAAAAAAAATTTGTTAAGGACGATTTCCTAACAAGAATAATTTTCAGAGTAAAACAAAATTTATAATTTTTCAAGAATTAAAAACATATTTAACCCTTAAAAATTTGTTTGGTAACACTCATAAAAATAATCTTTCAATTTTACCGACGGAAAAATTTTGTTGGTAAAACTGACTTAATTTTTAATATGGTAATGTGTGTGTGTGTATATATATAAAATAGAGTTCCAACATTAAGTACAATAAATTTGTTAAAGATATTCAATAAGTAAAAAAATGAAAATTATCGGCGTGACCATTAATGGAAAAGATTATGGCAGAACTTAATTTGTGAAAACAAAAATGCCTATGCGGACACAAAAATATGTACACTATTTGCACCCCAATAATAAATATTATTGATTTTCTCTCATCTCTCCACTCTTTTCACCTTCTTCTTTATTTTTTCCCCTTTTTCCTCACTCTCCCTTCATTTTTTCTCAAGTTTGTCACTTGCAAACTCTATTTATTTTTCATTCTTCTCTGTCTTTTTCCCATTTCTTTTTTCTTGTTCGTTTTATTCATTCCTTCCATTTTTTTGTTTGTTGCTAGCTCCCAAAATCTGTGAAATTGTAACTGCGACATTTGATCTGCTATGCAAATTTGGGCATTGTGTTTATTTTTAATAGGTGTTACTTGTTTCTGTTTTAATTTTGATAGCTCATCATTGATACTGCTGCCAGTATTTTGTTGCAACTATTGCTAGTATTTATTATTTACATCTATTGAATCCTTCCATTTATTTGTCATTATGCTATAACAGGTTATATAACATGACATTCTTCATTATACTTTACTTTTTAAACGTAGTGAGCTGAATTTTGAAATTTGAATTATGAAACAGGTTTTTTTACTTTTTCTAAAAATAATTGGTTATCCGCATTCCAACCCAATCTGACCCATTTACTATCGGATTGGGTCAGATCGGATAGCTTCCCCAAAAATCTGAAATCTAATCCGATCGATCCGCTCGTCGAATTGGTTGGTTGGATAGACTTGTTAGTCATATTGGATCCGATCTGAACCGTGAGCAGCCCTAGCAGGGACAACAACGGCTGGGGCGTGGGGCCGTGGTAGGGGCGTGGCTATGGTGGGCTGTGGAGTAGTGGTGATGGGGGTGGTGGCGAGGTTGACGACAGCAGGTGGGTGGTGGAGAGAGTGGAAAGGGTATAGAAAATAAGGAATAATGGGAGTATCTCGTATTTAAAGACGTGGTGGGCATTATCGGCGAATAAATCTGCCGATAAGGTTACCAAATCTAACAATAATCCCAAAAATGAAACGCAACATTTCTTATGGGCGAAAAATTTCCCACTTAGAGGAAAATTAAATACCGACAGATAAATTTGCAGGATGGAAAAGCATTCTGGCAACCATATGGAGTAAAAAATTCCTAGTTTGATTGCCACAGAGTATTCTTGGAACCCGGACACACGTTTAGGAATAGTCTATATGGATTTTGGAAGAACATAATTGAAAATGAAGAGCCTCCATAAAGATTAACTGGCCCTGAGATTCTAAGGAGGGTTAGACATCTTTCGAAGATTACTGAAGTTGGCAAAGTTGTTAGGTTTCAAGGATACGGGGAAGAACGTAACTGAACTAAGAAGAGTATATTCTAAGATTTGTTGTATTAGAAAGATAACTTGATTCATCATTGTCTAGATGTTATACATATTGAAAAAAAAAATGTTATTGATAATATAATGCATACTGCTATGGACACCGATTAGACCAAGGACAACGAGAAGGCAATAATAGATTTGAAACAGTTTTGTAAACATCTCGAGTTGAACGTACAACAAATTTTTGGTGGCCATTTCATGAAGTAGTTAATCAGATACTAAAAATACGTGAGTGCTTTTATGCACAATCACCCATCAACATGGGGTCGTTTCCTACATTAGGTTGAATGGTGTTGCAACACCACAACACACTCTTCCACAGGATTAACCGCCTCCGAAGTAGTTTATGGCCTCCGACCTAAAACCATACCTTCCTATCAACCACTCTACCGCCTCTCACTTCATTCACTACTCTACCGCCTGCAAAACTGAGAACTAATCAACCCCTGTTACGCCCATTGGTAATTTTAGCAACTCAACCAAACGAGGCTGACCCAACGAATTCGCGTCTTCTGGTCCAGTGGATTGGGGTTACGACCAGAGGATTCCACTTGGCAACACTACTACAAGGCCCAATAGCATGAAGAAGAGGCCTTTTGGCTGGAATGACTACATGCATGAGCTGTAACCTTTTCGTACAAGACAGCCAGCAGGAAAATGTTTGCACAACCATGATCCTTGGAATGATTAGGTTATTAGGATAAGGATTGGTAGTTTGTCTTATAATTCCTGCTGAAATTAGGGTAGGATCTTCTCGTTGTATTTAAGGAATCCTTATGTTGAATGAATGCAGAGAAAAAAGTTGTCACCTTTTATATTGTTTTCCTTCTTGTTGATACTCTATTGCTCCTGTATTACTCCAAACCATAGCCTATCCTATCAAAATGTTTCGTTACCAATCCTTATAATCTATACAATACAACAAAGAGGATACCAGAAAATAATCGCTCTTTGGTATCCAACTTTATTTCCAATTTTACCCTTATGGTTACAATTTATGATAACTACTCACTACTTATTACCATTACACTTATGGTTACCATTAAAAATAAATACTCCCTAAAAAAAAAGTATTTGCTTGGCAGAAACGAACCTCGCTAATAGGAATAAAAACTTATCAAAATGTTGGACTATTAACTTTTTGAGAGTAATTAACATAGAAATATTTGTCTAAAACTTAAAACAAATAATAAAAATATATTATTACCAAAAATAATTTGGCATGCTTTAAAACAAACATCGGTTATTGTATTGGTACTTCTGGTTAAGAGGGATATATATATATATGTGTGTATATATATAAACAAAAATCACCGAGTGAGTAAAGAATTTAATAAAAAGCAAAAAAAAGGTTCAATACTTTAAAATTAAGAGCATAATATTCAAACAAATGAAAAAGGGAAAAACCTTCGAAAAGATTGTACTTTCAGGAGCTTAATTTCTACATTACAAAGTCATTCATTAATATGGGACCAGTTCAACAGAAAATATACCATCTTCGTTTTTCAGATGAACTAATCTAACTAGGTTTCGTCAGAAATTCCCCTCCTCCAGCTTTCATGGTAACACAAACTAACAGCTTTTAACACTAAGTACTAACACAAAGTGCACAACATTAATATGCATATGACAAAGTCTTAGTACAATATTACATAAAGGACAAGAGTAACAACACTCAGAAACCCTAATAAATAAACACTTTCTTTTTTCTAGTAGGGAGAGACACCTACGTTTGCCGGTGATGAGAAAAACCCATCTTTCATAAGCACGTCCTCAGCTTCCTACAACAAAACGCAGAATTTTAGGGTTAGAAACCCTAGAAATAAGAGAAGCCCCTTTTCTCATTCAATGTGAAAAAATCCTAAAATGTGATGTTGATTATGTTTCAAATAACAGAACAAATGACATTTAAAGTATATTAATAGTATGTTTGATTTTTAGGTGTCAATACTCATAATTAATACTAATACCTTAAAATTGAGAAATTTTTAATCAATTCTAATATTCCCTTGAGAAAACCAAACAAACATGCTATAAGTATCAAATCCTCTCAAAGTAAAATTTAATTGTTGTCCTCTGTGTAATTTAAAACACACCTAGCATAACATTTCTGAGATCAAAGAAAACTTTTTCTTTAATGTGCTGCTAAAAGAAAAGGAGGTGACAGTAGCTAGGGTTTCTCAAAGTACCTGGTGAACATTAGCTTTCTTCACGGGTTGATGGTCAGGCATAAGTCCGAAATGAATGTGTGGAAAGTGGGCCCACTGAAACAAAGGAGAAAAAAAATTGTGGACCCCACACGTAAGGAACATAAAAAAAGTCTTGAAAGGCAGCCAAGTTTGGTTTAGACATGTATACTTGATTAAACAAAGAGAGAAGAAAAAACTTTTAATTTAGTAAAGATTGGGAAAATAAACCTAAAACGGGAAATCACACTAAAGAGAGCAAGGCTTATAAGAATCTCCTTGGATCTCACATTCTTTGCAGCTGCACTGAAGGCCTCTCTGTGGCTTATATCAGGATTCCCAGCCTTGATACGTTGGATCTCATCCCTGAAAATTCAAAATATGATGTGATGGTTATGCCACCCAATATTCCATCAAAAGTAATAAAAAAGTGTTCAAATTAAATAATTTTATATATTAATTATTTGTATGGGGTAGACAAGCAAAAAAAAA